>OX101787.1:54188014-54208014 GCA_944452715.1 Ophion slaviceki | reverse complement strand
AAACTTTTTTAATCGATCAATATACAATCTTAAAGAACACATCTTGAAGAACTTTCAGTAATTTTTTTATTGAAAAATATTACATTGTTTAGTGGCAAATGGCCTTCAATGAAATAATGTTTTTATATACACGGTTTGCGGTGACCAACATTGCGGCGAAGTGGATCATCTGAAAAAAAAAATGCGGATGGATTTAGTCAAATATAAGTATAAACTAGTCTTCAATCGAAGGATTTAAAAAAATATTCATTTTTCACAAAATGGCGGACAGTCAAAGTTAATGGTTCGATTTTAACGAAAAAAAAACGGCCGTTTTTTGGCTATAAAGCGGCCATTTTTTTCGAAAAAAAAAATCGAACGATTAAAGACTACATTTTTATGTATTAAATAAGCCTGCAAAATTTCAAGAAGATCGATTCATTAGTGTTCGAGTAATCTTGGTCACCGACTTCAGAAATGCCATTTTGAGAAAAACGCGTTTAAAGTTTCAATTTCAGTTTACACGAAGAAAATATTTTTTTTTTGTAAACTTACATAGAGTCATCTATTCCGGGCATAAAAAAAACTGCACTTCAAATTGCACTTCAAAAAAATGCAAAAAAAATCGTTTTTTTTTCAAATCGCAAGTGGGGGTAACCCCTTAATCCAAAATATATTGGAAAGAACATTTTTTTACTTCTCATAATATACTCGAGAAAAAATTTGGAACATAAATTTCGTATCCTCAGTTTGTCATACGAAGCTCGCTGAAAAATTGGCAACCGCGAATCAATCGAGAGACCGTGATTGGTCGCTTTTACGCGGAATGCTCTCTGTACGGGTTTACGTCGTAATATGTAGAAAATGTGAAACAGCAATGAAGCCCACTATACATGTATAAATGTACAAATGTGTATATATCTTTTTTTAAACGGTACATACGATAGTCTCATCTCGATTGGCGCCTACAGCGAATCACCCTGACGGGATCCACCTCACACCATAAGGATTTTCATGTACAAGCCAACAACTCGTTATCCAGTCAACCAGTTCCAGGATTTCCATCGGCAAATTACACTACCGCTGCGTCGACGCGTTCTCCAACACATTTTAACAAGCGCGTTAAAGTTTCTGCTACCTGCCCCGCGTCGGGCTCGGCTTCTGTGATGTTGAAATCAAATAATTTGTCTTCCACCAACGATCAATTGAATTGACTCTGTTTGCGCTTCTTTTTTCAGATACATTTCTCAGCGATTAACAAACGTGATTTATTATTTTGAAAGAACGCCTTTCATTAGGTGCAATTGCATATGGAAATGCATTTATGAATAAATAGAAATCGCATCTACATCTGCGCCTCTTACATTTACGATTACTGTAGTGTGATTGGTTATTTAAAAAAATGCCAATACCGAATGATTTTATTGGGCTACTTTTAATCACGAAAAAACAAGCACGTAATTTATGTTGACGTTAGTTGAGTTCCTTAGTGCCGAGTGACTGTTTTAATTGAGAAATAAAATTAAAATTCAGTGCAGTTGCAGTGCACGGAAATTCAGTGCAGTAAACGAAATATTGTATTTTTTTAATTAACAAATTGCAATTGACTTCAGTTTTAATCGATATAATAAACAAACTCAATATGGGATCTGTCAGATGAGTGGAGCCTAAAAAACACTTTTTTGCGATTTTTTTAATCTATATGGACAGAGTAGATTTATTGAAACCTTTTGCACATTGTTAAGTGTCATTTCAAGAACATTCCGTGAAATTTGTACGCGAAAATATCCACAAACAAGCCGGTGACAAAGCTTTTCCAAGAACGCCATTGGAAAAACACGATTTGCGGTGTTCACTGTATCTCAGCTAGAAATTATCTAAAATCAAGTACCATTAAAATTTAGTCAAAGTATCATCAAATCCTCCCTCCAACGGTCTTTGATAATTTTTTTTTCATTTCTAAATTTTTGGTGGTCATGTAAAGTGAAAAGAGCTATTTTTCACGAAAAATTCTGCCATTTTGGGAGTGGAAAAACCCCTCAATGTAAACAAAAATCTCAAACTAACCGTTGGGGGGAGGTATTTTATATGTAGAAAGTGTGTACCAAGTTTGAAATAAATCGGTCATGTAGTTTTCAAAGGGCAGTGAACACGGGCTTTGAAAAAGTGGTTTCGAGGAAAACGCGGCACCGGCTTGTTTGTGGATATTTTCGCGTACAAATTTCACGGAATGTTCTTGAAATGACACTTAACAACGTACAAAAGGTTTCAATAAATTTACTCTATCCATATGGATGAAAAAAAATCGCAAAAAAGTATTTTTTTCATGCTGAAACCCCTACCTTCCCCTTAATGTATTTTTCTCTTTTTTCTTAGAATATTGATCTCGCTATTTTTGTTTCAACATTGTTTCAACCCTTCCTACAGGATCCTGTTCAAGCCTTTCGTTTCTCCGTTTTTCAGCTTCTTGTTTTCTACGGAGCTTTTCTCCTTTCGATAGCGGCATGGCAATGATCTAAGCGAATCATTTTTACCTAACCTCATGCATATCTACACGTGCGTAACCAAGATGGTGTCACTCCTCTGGCTCATCTACACTGAGAAACCAATATACGTCTATGTACCAGGGTTTGTTAACTATTAACAAATGATACAGTTGGATATGGCGAGATAAATATCTTTTTACAGTTAATAAACCATTGATTTGAGCCTCTGAATTGTCACAAATAAAGATTTTGTAATAGTTAAGGAACGGGTACTTTAACGCGGTCCTCTAGTTTCTCGGCTGTTTTTTTACGGCTTTTTCAATAATTTTTTACGGGCAAAGCATCGAAATAATCAATCTCATTGTTTTTGCATAATCTTTATTAACATTTAAATATGATTTACAAATTTTTTGAAGTCAAAATATATAATAGAATAAACGTTATAGTGGCCGACAGGAAGACATCAAGTAAAAGAGGTGCTTGACAGTGACCAAGATTGCGGCTGTTCTGCTTATCTGAAATCAAAAAACCAAACGGCATTTTAATCTTCATATTTAAGACTAGCGATTGAACTAGAGTGAATTCTAAATTAGAAAAATTGACTTTTTTATACACTTTTGAAAATTACATTCTATTTTTTACTAATTTTTTCTTAAGTTTTTCGCTCGTACAAAAAAAACTATCGAAGCAATCATAATAATCCTAGTTCAATCGCTGGCTTATAACATATTAAAGATGCTGTATAAATTTGAACAAGATCGGTGCAGTAGTTTCTGAAATAGCGTGGTCACCGTTTCGAAAAATGGTGTTTCGAGAAAAACGCGTTTGAAAGTATACCTGTTCCGTATACCTGCTCCGTTCCAGGGCCGTAACTTGTGAACCACTTCGAATATCGAAAAATCCTTTGGCACACATTTTCTACACATGTTGTAGATGTGATTTATGAAAAAAAAAATCGATTTTTTCGACCCGAGAAACTAGAGGACCGCCTTAATGAAACATACCCGTTCTTAACAGCTAATAGATATTCAGTGGATCAAACCCAATGCTTCGTACTAAGGGGCTATACCAATGTGAACGCTGAAAATTTGGGTGATTTTCGGGAATTTTTTGGAAGAAAAGTACTCAATTAAATGTTTTGGAAAATAAAGAATATATTTGGCTATGTTTGACCTGTATTACATAATTTTTTCATAGAAAAATATGGAGATCCAAGCGACTTATGCGCTGCCTTCGGAGGCGCCAAAAAAAAGTTCCTCCACTGCTGATTCCGGCCGATTCCGGCTGATTGAGTAGCTGAAACCGAAAAGGGAAAGAATGACGTTAAACTGGAAGGTATTTCCTGTGCAATGACGTAGGATTGTCGAAAAATATCAAAACCTAACACAATGGCGTAGTTATAGAAAAAAAGGCTGTTTTCTTGCCTATAAAATGGTTTTTTTTTTCAATGCCAAATCGTCAATTTTCATCCAATCAAAAATATCCTACGTCATTGTAGAGTAAATATATACAAGAGTACTCAGTTCGAATTTCAAGTCAATCGGATAATTGCTCGTTGAGTTGCAATGCCAGCAAATTTGAAAAATCTCATTGCGAGAAAAACGCCTTTAAAGATTCAATTATCGATTTTTGCAAGATAAAATGTAGAGATACGCCCTTAAAATGTTTACAGGATATTCTTGAAAGTATAAACTGTCGAAAAAGGCCATAAAAATCGATTTTTGTAAAATGTCACACTGATATAGCCCCTTGATACACTATACCTAAATACTTGTTTCCTATGACTAAGGCGTTTATTCAATGAGGTCAGTGGAAAAGTTGTCCCAGATGTAAAGGATAGTTGAGTGAACGATATTTTATATTCACACAAACCAAGATTCCTGTACCTAGTTACCAAATGAATATTTGGAGAGTCATTCATTGGTAGTCGGCAGATGAATGTGCAGTTGAATCAATGTAGCACTACCAGGTGTGTAAGTATGAAACCGGAATTTTTGTACAGAAAAAACACGTTTATTGTAATGATATGATACAAATAACTGGAGATGGCTTCTCGGGTCACCTTTAACTGATCCGCCAGTTGTTGTTGTGTTTGAGCGTCGTCTTCGTCCAACAAGGCTTGCAGGTCAGCGTCTTCGAACTTTTTCGGTGGTCTTCCACGTTCTTCGTTCCTCACGTCAAAATCGCCACTTTTGAACCGTTTGAACCACTCGAAACACTGTGTTTTACCAAGAGCATGCTCACCAAACGCCTTCACAAGCATTCGATGCGATTCGGCTGCGGTTTTCTTCAGATGAAAACAGAAAAGTAGTGCTGTCCGCAAATCGTAATTTGTTGGCACAAAACTCGACATGTTTATCTCTAATAAACTAATGCTACTGAATGAAACTCGTGTTATTGTGAGTTGGAAATCTTTGTCGGATATCAATACAATAACAAGACACCGCTGACGTGATGTGTCGGTAACTGCATCGACATCTAGCGCCACCTATGGGCAAATTCCGGTTTCATACTTACACACCTGGTATAGTGCTATTGGGTAAGTGTACAAGTGACAACTCTCATAGAAAATGAGAGTTGGCTCAAATGCGGCCGAGATAGTCGTTTTGAATGAAGATCTGTTAATTATTGTGACATGTTCATTGGCATTGAAGTCGCAGCAAGTTAACGGCCCCAAATCTAAATATATTAATTGTGAACAAATCTCTACTCCTTTGAACTGTATTATCATATCACAGTTTCAACTCGTTATTCGATGGCTATAAACATCTACTGACTTACGAGAAATAAAAGTGATCAAATAAATCGTTCTTTTCAAACAAAAACCATGGCTATAAAATTTTGTCACGAGAACACGAATATTTCTTGACGACTAACAAATTTTGTAACAATTAATGAATATTTGAACAAAAGTGCCAACTAAATGTATTTTTTTTACTTTAAATCCACTGTTTTCTCAGTGTATCATGCCTCTGGACCTCACATGTCGGGGGAAACCCACAGAAAAGATACCGGAGGAATGATGCAAACGGTTTTTTTTGCACAGCTCGGGATGCTACGTTTTCTTAACCTCCAAATCTGGCGGCGAATAGGCGTTTAAAAGTTCCACTTGGACAGGAAAATAGTGACTTATTTAATTAAAAAATGATATACAAAAATGACAAGAATAACCAGTGGAATGACTTCCTCGCCTGTGACACTACCTCATTGCACGCAAGTTCCGCGGAAAAAAACGTAAGCTACAAAAATGATACGGCACAAGCAAGTTTCTTGGAAACGTTTATCTAGACGGCACTGCTCCGGCGAGCATGTAGAGGGATACTGTTCGTCCTATACTCACTTGAAGGGAGTTATACGAGGAACTCTCTAGGTATAATCGAAGGTTACGATATATTTAATCAATCGATACAAAAGGTAGTGTCATGCACGTGGTGTTGTACGCGTGCTGTTCGCCGGACGGGAAATAAGTCTGTAGCCATCGCCACAGATATGCGTTATTATTACCGTGGTTCGACCATCTGCCGCTAGCGCGCTGCAGCTTCCTGTGCTGGTTTCGCGGATAACGCGGGCCAGCCTGTGCTGCTGCAAGCGTGATCACCTAGCGCCACCTGCCACACAATATATTAACTGATTTACAGCTCTCCAGAGGAATGATTGAGAAGAACGGTTACAGAATTTCGATATTCATTGTGAGATACCTGCGCTTATAATTGTTTCACATAAAACTTTTAACTTCATATAAAAGATATGAAGATAAAAGTTGTTGGGCTTGATAAATAGTCTTGAAATACATAAAAAAAAAATTAATTCATTTTTATTCATTTTTAAGTACAAAAACTATAGTTTAACGTAACGCCGCAAAAATAGGGGGGCTAGGTAGCTCCATCAGAACTCGGCAACGGCTTGTCTGAAACAAAAAAACTCAAAATCCATTAGATTCAGTATGACACCAGCTACAAAATAACCCTCGGATATAAAATTTTATCAAAAAATAAAAAAATGGCAGATGAAAAACGAAAAAAGTTTAAAAAACGCGTTTTTTTCGCAGTTCTTCGCAAAAAAAAGAGTAAAAATAAAAATTTTTAAACCATCGAGGGTTATCTTGTTGCGAATCATGTTTACAATATGTGGTTCAAATTTCAAGAGAATCGGTTTATTAGCTTTAGAGATACGATGGAGCTAGATTTTGAAAAAGTTTGAAGTTTATACTATGAAAAACTCTTACCTAAACTCAATCGGCAATTCCTGCACCGTACAAAATCCCTTCTGATTCCTCATCATCGTCGATTTCTTCAAGTCTTACTTGCTTTCGATTTTTTGAAATTTTCAAAGTCGACTGGCCCCTTAATCAATGTCCAAAGGTTGCGAGAAATGGTTTTTTCTGATGTTTTTGAATTTTTTATTCCTGTGCAGCTGGCTGGTGTATATGAACTTTGGATAGTAGCACTCCAGAAGAATGATTTCCATCCTCAAAATACAGGAAAAAAAAGGATAACGATGATTTTTCTGTAAAATCAGTTTTGTAAAAATATTTCGAAATATTTCAAACTGTTGTATTCCAAAAAAAACCTACGAAGTAATCGAATAGCATCTATTAAAAAAGTCAAATTACGTGCAAAAGATAATTTCGGGAGAATTATTCGTATAGTTGTTTTTTTGTCGTAAATGTGCAGTAAAATTAGTAGAATACACTGTGGACTCTACGGGGAACGGAAACTAACGGAGTAACAAATGTATGGTTACCTTGCACTCTTATGAAAGCGTTGCGATGGTAAAAGCCCGTAAGAGCATGTGAAGTAACATTATAATGTTTGAAAAATATGTATATAGAAGTATACAGAATGCGTCTTAATTTTTGAAAAATGGAATTAAATGTATTGTAATCAAATTTAAGGTATTCCTTTCGCGGAGGGGCGTATTTTGTGAAAGTCCGAATAATCTGAATTAGAAGGTCCGAATAATCTTTTTTTTTATTGCTTAACGCGGTCCTTTAGTTTCTCGGCTGTTTTTTTACGGCTTTTTCAATAATTTTTTACGGGCAAAGCATCGAAATAATCAATCTCATTGTTTTTGCATAATCTTTATTAACATTTAAATAAGCTTTACAAATTTTTTGAAGTCAAAATATATAATAGAATAAACGTTATAGTGGCCGACAGGAAGACATCAAGTAAAAGTGCTTGACGGTGACCAAGATTGCGGCTGTTCTGCTTATCTGAAACAAAAAACCAAACGGCATTTTAATCTTCATATTTAAGACTAGCGATTGAACTAGAGCGAATTCTAAATTACAAAAATTGACTTTTTTATACACTTTTGAAAATTACATTCTATTTTTTACTCATTTTTTCTTAAGTTTTTCGCTCGTACAAAAAAAAACTATCGAAGCAATCATGATAATCCTAGTTCAATCGCTGGCTTATAACATATTAAAGATGCTGTATAAATTTGAACAAGATCGGTGCAGTAGTTTCTGAAATATCGTGGTCACCGTTTCGAAAAATGGTGTTTCGAGAAAAACGCGTTTGAAAGTATACCTGCTCCGTATACCTGCTCCGTTCCAGGGCCGGACACAAGTGGACTTGTGAACCACTTCGAATATCGAAAAATCCTTTGGCACACATTTTCTACACATGTTGTAGATGTGATTTATGAAAAAAAATCGATTTTTTCGACCCGAGAAACTAGAGGATCGTCTTAAATCGATAGATAAACGATCCAAGCTCATGCATATGAAGTTACGGAGCCAAGTGTAAGTATTTTCGAAGATACAAGGCCAAAAGCAGAGAAGCGATTGATATTTGATATTGATATTTCATCCTTTTGAAAACTTTGAAGCGCGTTTACTCGAGTTTTCATTTTCACGATTTTTTTTAATCGGCGGGTGTGATAGCAAGAAAATAAACGACCCATTAAATCAAACCAAAGTTTGTTTTCTTCAGTATGAAAATCTCTTCTAAGTGAATTAAAAGAGTCGTTGAAAAAGTATTTTTAAATAATTTTTATGGCACGTTAAAGTGTTTTTTGTTAAACACATTTTTTTCAATCCTGAAAAAAGTTATAATTTCACGATTTTTCCAGCTTTTTCTTAAGTCACCGTAAAGAAAAATTTATGAAAATTGAAATTTTTATTGGTTTTTTGTTTCAGTCAAGAATTACGAGCTGCATCTTTCCCGCCGATTGGGGACTGCAGTGGCAAGACGCACATGGAATAGGCTGATGAATCTGCAGTCATTTATTGTTTCAAGTTGAACATTTTTTTATACATTTCAAATATACATGAAAAGATACCTCGATGTTTACTGGGCTCGCTTGTTTTTTTCCGTTCTAAAGAAATTCCCGAAAAAACGTTCTTGTTGGACCTTGTAGTTCAGGCTCCCGCCTTGATGAAAAAGCATCCCAATCAGTTATTATACCCAACGATAAACTGGAATAAAAAAATTTCGCTCCAATTTAGTAGATTTAGACATGTTTACACTTTTTTTATAAAGTCGTGGCTACGAAAATTCTCCCGCTAGTCACAAGTTTTATCGTTAGAATATATTTTAAACATTCGGTGATCCTCTGTTTTTATCGTCGTTGCGGAATTTCCAGATTTTTTTACACGCGTGAGCAGTTTATAGCAGGCATCTAAAGTTATTTAGTGTATAAATTATTACATAGAGATGTGGCCAGCGTGTCATCTCCATACAGCGTCGTATCAATGAGACGATTTTAAGAGTCGTACATTTTCGTTAAGGGGAGATATACACCTAGGAGCCGGAAAAAAGGTCATTTTTGTGAATTTTTTCAAGGATACTATTTGAAATTTCGGATTGGGGTTTTAATTATCTAAAAGTATATACATTCGAAAATGTTTAATTTTGTTTATTTAAAAATATCAAAAAATACAAGGATATTGTATGATCCTTGGAGCGTCGTAAAAAAATCTGCGGATACGGTACCCACTGGCGTTTCTTCAAAAATCATCTGAAAAAAAAAAACCAAAAAGATTATTAAATTAGATACTATAATCTAGTACTTGTCGTAGCCGATTTTGAAAATATCGATTTATGACAAAATGGCGGACGTTTGAACATAAATAGTGATTTTTGGGCCAAAAATTAGTTATTATTTTGCCTATAAAACAAAAACTAAGTAACGGGAAAAAAAAATCCTATGACAAGTACTAGATAATGGTGTATAGAATAACAACAAAAAACCTCAAGGCAATCGGTTCATTGGTTTTCGAGAAATTTTGGGTACCGATTTGAAAAACGTGGTTTTGAGAAAAACGCGTTTGAAAATTTGGGAATGAATAAATCATGAAATTTGTCAACTTACATGGAATCATCGATACCAGGACCATAGTGTAGGTCTTCTACGGTCGACGGAATGTTCATAGCTTCGAAATCCTCGACCTCGACCATCTAGGTGTATTATCTCTCCTTAAAGGTTCGGTAACTTGGCTTGAAATTTCACCGGTACACTGGGACGCATTTTCACTCGATTATCGACGAAAACCAGTTAATTGTTAAATATTGGCGTTCATAAAAGGAATATCTTAGAGCACCAGGTATCAAGGGAAATATAATAAAAGCCTCACGATCACCGCGATTATCGCACCAAAGTCCTTCCACCTTATCAGCCAAGAGTTCCATCCGACGATAAAGAAAAAAAATTTATCGCTCCGGTATTCCCTACCTTCTCGACTACGCCCAATTTTATCGAAACTCGCTAACGCGAGCACGGGTAACGAAAACCGGGGAGAGCGCGCGCTTTTCGAGGGACGCCTTCTTTACCCTCGAGGGTTAAATTTATCGAGGAAAACCGGAGGTGGGTAAGCGACGATGGGCTTGAACGAAGTCCCATGGATCGATACGACAGTCTGCATGATTGCGGGGAATGTCCCTAACCGCCAATTAAGGGGTTACCCCCACTTGCGATTTTGAAAAAATCGATTTTTTTATTGCATTTTTTTGAAGTATAAGTATCCGGGCCCATACTTCTGTATGGGCCCGGAAGAGATGACTCTATGTAAGTTTACAAAAAAAAAATATTTTCTTCGTGTAAACTGAAATTGAAACTTTAAACGGGTTTTTCTCAAAATGGCATTTCTGAAGTCGGTGACCAAGATTACTCGAACACTAATGAACCGATCTTCTTGAAATTTTGCAGGCTTATTTAATACATAAAAATGTAGTCTTTAATTGTTCGATTTTTTTTTCGAAAAAAATGGCCGTTTTATAGCCAAAAAACGGCCGTTTTTTTTTCGTTAAAATCGAACCATTAACTTTGACTGTCCGCCATTTTGTGAAAAATGAATATTTTTTAAAATCCTTCGATTAAAGACTAGTTTATACTTATATTTGACTAAATCCATCCGCATTTTTTTTTCAGATGATCCACTTCGCCACAATGTTGGTCACCGCAAACCGTGTATATAAAAACATTATTTCATTGACGGCCATTTGCCACTAAACAATGTAATATTTTTCAATAAAAAAACTACTGAAAGTTCTTCAAGATGTGTTCTTGAAGATGGTATATTGATCGATTAAAAAAGTTTTGTAGTTTTCTTTTAAAAAATTCATGAAAAAGGCCTTTTTTGCGCTACAAGTGGGGGTAACGCCTTAATCAAATTAACGTCCGAGTACATCCTATCTCAATGACAATAACAATAACACCACACTGAGAAAACAGTTAATTTATAGTAAAGAAATACATTTAGGCACTTTTATTCAAATATTCATTCACTGTTACAAAATTTGTTAGTCGTTGAGAAAAATTAGTGTTCTCATGAAAAAATTTTATAGCCACAGTATTTCTTTGAAAATAATGATTTATTTGATCATTTTTATTTCTCTTAACTCAGTATATGTTTATGGTCGTCGAATAACGAGTTGAAATTGTGACATGATAATACAGTTCAAAGGAGTAGAGATTTGTTCACAGTAATATATTTAGATATGGGCCCGTTAAAGGCAGATATACACCTAGATGGTCGAGGTCGAGGATTTAGAAGCTATGAACATTCCGTCGACCGTAGAAGACCTACACTATGGGCCTCGTATCGATGATTCCGCGTAAGTTGACAAATTTCATGATTTATTCATTCCCAAATTTTCAAACGCGTTTTTCTCAAAACCACGTCTTCCAAATCGGTACCCAAAATTTCTCGAAAACCAATTGACCGATTGCCTTGAGGTTTTTTGGGGTTATTCTATACACCATTATCTAGTACTTGTCATAGGATTTTTTTTCCGTTACTTAGTTTTTGTTTTATAGGCGAAATAATAACTAATTTTTGGCCCAAAAATCACTATTTATGTTCAAACGTCCGCCATTTTGTCATAAATCGATATTTTCAAAATCGGCTATGACAAGTACTAGATTATAGTATCTAATTTGATAATCTTTTTGTTTTTTTTTTTTTTCATATGATTTTTGAAGAAACGCCAGTGGGTACCGTATACGCAGATTTTTTAACGACGCTCCAAGGACCATACAATATTCTTGTATATTTTTGATATTTTTAAATAAAGAAAATTAAACATATTTTTGAATGTATGTACTTTGAGATAATTGAAACCCCAATCCGAAATTTCAAATAGTTTTCCCTGAAAAAATTCACAAAAATGACCTTTTTCCGGCTCCTAGTTGTATAACTCCCCTTAACGTATAGTTGCCGCGACTATCCTTTGATCAATGCAAATGAACATGTCACAACAATTAACTGATCTTCATTCAAAACGGCAATCTCGGCTGCATTTGAGCCAAGAGTCACACCGATGACGCGGCGACTTCTCCATTTAACGCAAATAAGAATTTATTAACTATTAATGAATCTGTATTTAAGATATTGGGCTAATAGTTCTTTGAGATAACAGTCGTACACTTATTACAAAATGAATATTTGGTAATAATTAAAAAATCTTCAGTCGAATCAAATATAGCCCTGTTAACGGAGACTTTGTCCTTGGAGTGCCATATTTCAGGTGTTTACATTTTATTTTTTTTAAAGGAAACGAGTAAAGCTTGTTGAGTGCAGTTTTTTCTTGCTTTTATTCATGATATACGGAACGTTAAAAAAATTTTTTTTTGAAAAAAAAAACCAAAATGGCGGCCGTTGCAGCTCCGCGAAAACAGGTCCTCAAATCGCGGGAGGTAAACGGCTGACATCACTGCCCCCTCTTTGTTGATCTGAAACACAAATTCAAAGCATATTATCAATCTGTGACCCTTTGGTCATGGAATGACGGATGGGTTTTTCGTTTAGTACAAATTTCGAAAAATGGCGGCAATTAAAAAAAAATCGAATTTTCGCGTTTTTTTCGCATAAAAAGATAAATAATAAATGCAAAAATGTATCTATCGAAAAAACGATCCGTCATTCCGTGAAGACATATTTTCGGAGTATGCTCTCCAAATTTCAGATCGATATGTTAATTACAGCGGTCAGGAGAATGTCAGCCATTTTTAAAAACGTGTTTTCGAGAAAAACGCGTTTAAAGTTTTGTAATGTGTTTACACAAATGTGTTTATAATTACCGCTAATCGGCAATGTCTGGTCGATAGAGGCATCCCTCCTCTTCTTCTAGCTGCTCATGTTGAGCTCAAATTGATTTTTTGAAAATTTCAAGGACAAAGTCTCCCTTAATAGTTAGCAAATAACTGTAAAAAAATCGACGATTCGTCTCAAATCATGGTTTGTTAATAGTTGACAAATATTTCACTCATAAAATCAATTACACATCTATTTAGTATGAATATCAAGCTGTTAGTTTTTTTTACAATGTATAAATTGGCCGACTACTAATATTTTCTTTTGTTATCTTTTTTAGGAGCTCCGCGGCGTGACATTTAGCATCGACAATTTTTTACCTAGAAAAAAAACAATAATTTTCGTCAATCTACATTAGAATACCTAGAAGTACGTACGGAATTTAAAAAATATTGTTTTATGCAAAAGTTATTGGGGTTTGAACTTAAGAAATTAATTTTCCGGGTAAAATTTTGTTATAACTGCTCATAAACTGTTCATAAAATGAAAAGTTTTCGATTAATCAGAAATTCCGTACGTACTTCTCTGCGAAATGCAATTAGGAACATGACTTTTAAATTTGAAGTAAAACCAGTGAAAATTGTTAAAGTTATTTGTCACGCCAATTGGAAAAAAGCTGTTGCGAAAAGTTTCGAGTAGTCGGCAATTATGTGCATCGAAAAAAAAAATTCCAACAGCTTGATATTCATACGAAATAGATGTGTAATTAATTTTATGAGTGAATCACTTTTTCATATGAAAACAATTGTTAAATTCGCACATGATTTTATACCCGTTGTGGCCTAACCCCTTAACTGTAAGAAAATATTTATTTCGCCATATCCAACGTTACCATTTGTTAATAGTAAACAAATCCAGGCACATAGAAATACATTGTTTTCTCAGTGCAATCCTGAAGTTCCTTTTATCGCTTCAACTGCCTTCCCACGCATTTGTCAAACCAAAAGTGGCGTTCTCCACTTTCTCGAAGAATAAACCAATCAGTTCTCCTACCCGCAAACACGAATACATTTTTTCCGGCCTCCAATACTACGTAGGTACAGCAATTTCTACCCGGGTACACGCGTACCCAGCATCAAACTCCCATATTTACCTGTGCACGGTCGAAAATTGAATCCATCGTCAGGTTGCCATTTCCGGCGGAACCCTGAACGTGTGCGTGCAACACCCCCACCTAAACAACCAGGCACATTTGTGTGCTCGTGCGTGGATGCGTATCATCGAAAGTTGAAATGGCGAGGAAAGCGGGAATAACCCCCTACACCCCTGTTTCAGAGGGTTGGGGGAATGGTTGACAAGCGAAAGAGCGTGTCAGAGGGTAATCCTATCGGTAGAGGCGGACGTCGCGACGTCTCGATGCCATTGGCCCGGGCTTCGTATTCGGGGCGTGGTTTCCCTTCGTCCTGTATACTTAACAATGTACTTCGTGCACACGTACAGTGTATCCATGTATACGCATACATATATATATATTGAAAACGTGATTTCGAGGACCTCGTAGCAACCAACTGTTCCCAATCCCCACGTTACGTCAACCCCAATGTCATCGAAATCACCTCCACACGAATGTAAGCATCGTTATGAAGGTTATTTCAGGGACAGAGGGTGATATTACGGGCTGTCCTGGTAGGAACTGGATGCGCTGATAACCAACATTGCATAGATACAACGGGTGTGAAGTATCCTTTCCATGTGTACGTATGCACACAGGCAAGAGGCATCGCAAGCCCAACATGAGGTTTTGGCAAGCACTGAACATTCTCCGATGTCAATGCCCTTGCCTATGTGTGCGTCAGATAAAGGAGCCCTGGACCAGGCATCGGCGATTACGTTGGACATACACACGTCCCTGTACTCTTTTAGTCCTGATGCATACACGGATAACATCATGTATCGATATTTCTATGTAGTTGCTGGCAAGCACAAGGACGCAAACTGCACAGGCCTGCGGATGCAGGACTCTTCGTGGGTTAACGGTCGTTGTATATACTACGCGAAGGGAGGGAAAGGACGACAGCGCAATCGACGCGAGTCAGGATCCAACATGGCGCCCGTGAACGTCCGCAGGCACCAAAACCCCTTTCGGCCGTCTGTCATGTGGGATACTAGGTATGTAGTAGGTGTAGCATCTATACGTATTTACAATACTGATATCTATAGACATTAGGATGTTGCAATACTAGTATCTGTAGACATTAGGATGTTACAATACTAGTATCTATAGACATTAGGATGTTACAATACTAGTATCTGTAGACATTAGGATGGTACAGATACTATTTATCTATAGACATTAACTACTAGTGTCTATAGACTATCAGGATGTTCAATAAGTTTTCGTTGTTTTTTCGTGAAAATGAATGCTTTTTGAAAGATCATTCCTAATGTTTTCAAACGTTTCGAAACTGCTGTGCGATGAACTCCTAATGATTCTGCAAGTTCAGCTAGCGTCTGACATGTCTTCATAAAGTAATGAATCGAATTCCAAACATCAAAATCGTTATTTTTGAAGCGTCTAAACTAATCTTTGAATTTTTGGAGGCTTTTGAATTTTTGAATTTTTGGAGGCTTGAGCAACCTCCAAATATTTTTTGACCGCTCGCAGCTTCGGCAACAATTTTTTTTTCTTTGAAGAAGATAATTGCATGCTGAGAAAAAGGGAAAAAAATAGAGCTCAAATTTGTGCCACCCCAGTATACACACTATCGTGTACGACACCAATGTCGAAAGGACGTCCAATTCACGTCCGTATAGGATGCCTCCGTACAAATTCCCACAAGTGTCTTTCCGCAATTCAAGGTTATATCGCATAAAAGTATGCTTAAAAATCATTGCAAATACAGGTTCAAAGAGTGGGAGAGAGATGAGAAATGTTACCTAAGGCTGCAACGTATGGTGACCCCTTTTTAGTGAGGCATTTCGGGAGGCTCGAGTGGAAGGAACGCTAAAGGGGAAGCGTTGACGGCGCGATTCTAGCGATGGAAAACGGATTACCTCGTTTCCCTTATTACCCTCCTGCAGCCGCCCAAGCAAAGAGCCACATTACTTAAGAAACCCTGATGTCCATTTCATATATATTGGGTGGTTGGATTGAAACAGGCTGTTTAGCTATAGACGTTTCTTGGTATGTCATACTTTAGTACGTCTTATACTTTAGGCAGATGTCACTTATGTCACCTCGATTACCTAACGAACCCTGATGTCCGTTTCATATATATGGGGTGGTCAGATTGGAGCACCCTACTTACAAGGAACATCCTTCAGGTGACACCCTTCGATTTTGTTAAAATTTGGATATGTTATGAAGCACCGAAAAGTAAGCGATACGTATTTTTTTATCTGCGGAAAAACGGTTTTAAGGGGTGAAACGAACCCTCGAAAATAGGGGTGTTTTTCGTTTTTCGTCGATAACGTTATCGTTCTCATCTCCAATGTATAGTGCACAAAAAAATTAACATTGTTGCAATTTGAAATTTTTTAATATCTCGTACCGTTAAGGGGTTACCCCCACTTGCGATTTTGAAAAAATCGATTTTTTTTATTGCATTTTTTTGAAGTATAACTATCCGGGCCCATACTTCTGTATGGGCCTGGAATAGATGAGTCTATGTAAGTTTACAAAAAAAAATATTTTCTTCGTGTAAACTGAAATTGAAACTTTAAACGCGTTTTTCTCAAAATGGCATTTCTGAATTCGGTGACCAAGATTACTCGAACAATAATGAACCGATCTTCTTGAAATTTTGCAGGCTTATTTAATACATAAAAATGTAGTCTTTAATCGTTCGATTTTTTTTCGTTAAAATCGAACCATTAACTTTGACTGTCCGCCATTTTGTGAAAAATGAATATTTTTTAAAATCCTTCGATTAAAGCCTAGTTTATATTTATATTTGACTAAATCCATCCGCATTTTTTTTCAGATGATCCACTTCGCCGCAATGTTGGTCACCGCAAACCGTGTATATAAAAACATTATTTCATTGACGGCCATTTGCCACTAAACAATGTAATATTTTTCAATAAAAAAATTACTGAAAGTTCTTCAAGATGTGTTCTTTAAGATGGTATATTGATCGATTAAAAAAGTTTTGTAGTTTTCTTTAAAAAAATTCATGAAAAAGGCCTTTTTTGCGCTACAAGTGGGGGTAACGCCTTAAGGGGTCTTCTCACATTAGACGTTAAAAAAGGCTATTTTCATTAATTTTGTTGATAGGTTTATATTATAGATATTGATATAACAGTTGTTACACTTAATAAATACACTTTCGAAATACAAAAAAAAATATTTATTCAAATCAATATTTATAGACGTAAATGGTAGATAAAAAAATGTCCTAAAAAAATTGTAGGCCTGCGCTGTTGACGAAATCTCGGAGATGGATCATCCGAAACAAAAAAAATTGCTATAGCCCATATCATACGATTTGTTGATATATACAAAAATAACAAAATGGCGGACATTTTTTGAAAACAAAAACAAAAAAAACGTGTTTTTCACCGTTTTTGGCAAAAAAAGTAAATATCAAAAAAAAATTAATCCTTGATATCCGCTATAGCTATAATTGTAAAGAATATGTGGTTAACATTTCATAAGGATTGGTTAAGTAGTTTCGAAGATTTTATCAAAAAGCCGTCGAAAAGAGTTGTTTCGAGAAAAAACGCATTTACCTATTGCAAAAAAATGCAATAAAAAAAAATCGATTTTTTCAAAATCGCAAGTGGGGCTAACCCCTTAAGAAAAGTATAATTCGGCACTGGTTGTATGTGGTGAGATATGAATAATGGTGCTTGCTTGGGGTTGCTCATAACCCAAAGAAACAGACACTGCCGAACGTTACCAATAGTAGCTGGGGCGCTTAAACGACATCGTAATTGAAAAAGGCCGTCGGTACGATCAAATCACCGAAAGGTAGGATCCTGCTGCACCACAACGCTCGACTCCACGTTGCAGTAGTGGTGAACAAAACAATGACGGCACTGGAATGGGAGGTCCTCACTCACCCAGCGTACTGTTCAACCTTGCCCAAGTGATTACCACTTATTTCGGTCGATGCAATACGCTGTAGAAGATGCACACTTCCTTTACTACGAGGTAGTGCAAAGTGGGTAGATGAGTGGTAGAGTAAGAAAGACTGCATCCCTTTGACGCGAGATTCAGCTTCTGCCGGAAAAGTGGGAGAAAGTGGCAACATCCGAGAAAAAATAGTTTAGCTGGAGTTATCCAACAAGTTTTTCCAAAAAAACTGGTTAAACAATGAAAATAAACAGCGGGTTTCGATGCAACCACCTATCATACGTGGGGAGTTGTGCTTAAGATTACATAGTCAGATGAGACGACACACCCTCAATATCTTTTCGAATATTCGTGCTATACGAGTAACGACGTCATTCTATGGTTCGCCAATAAGTGTTGCTAGTAGCGGAATCCAGTAGGGTCATTCCGGAGAGTTGGCACTTGAGTTCACCTGTTACTGCTTAACTCGCTTCGCGTCTTGCGCAAGTGTAAGTGTACGAGCAAAAAATTGGCAAGAAATGTTAAGTAAATAAAATCCATTTTAATTATTCTGTCTGCTGCTAAATTTTTTTCAAGCTTTCATGTTTTACATTGTGGTGATGTTATTTTGTAAAAGTAATGATTACTTTTGTTTCTTCTTTTTAATAGTTCACAAACAGTGATTTGTTATAACCTCGATATTTCGCACGTATTTTTCCTACTTGTTTACATTTTAGATGTGGCCATCTCTCCCGAGAGATTAGAAGAGATGGCCACGTATAGTCGGTGTGTGATGGCCATAGTATTAGTGTAATGTGTTCAAGTAATTCATTTTTTCCACATTTGTTTTGGGTGCCTAATAAGTACAGGAGAAGAGCAATTGCTCTATGAGGAAACTGGACTCAAGAATCATTAAAAGCAGCTATTAGTGCTGTTAGAAATGATGAAGTGTCGGTTCGTGCGGCCGCTAGGATGAAATACCCAGGAAGACCTTAGAAAGACGATATGAGAACAATGACTAAAAATGTTGCAGAGAAAATTATTATGAAACTCGTCTCGTCGAAGACTGGCTTCAGTGGATAGTATGCCAACTTTGGGTACACCAAAATTATACTGATTTCGATGATATGTCTTCTAGATGTGGCCAAAAGAAAAAAAAAGAATCAAAACATAAAACCAAAGAGAAAACCGAGAGCATAATGCCGGGTAACTGGCCATCTCACCTCTACTCCTATGGCCATCATACCCGGATACTCCGGGGCGGATAGCCAATCGTGATTTCAAAAAAAAAGTGATTGTAACGTTGATCTGATAGGAGTTTGTTTTAATTTCGCGAATTATCTTTAAGTTAAATGTTCAAAGTTCAATTACAAATGAAGATGAGTTAAGAAACGTCTGTACTTGTATTTTGACGGATCCTTGAAAAAACTGTGGCCAACTACCCCGGACTTACCCTACCACTCTGAAAAAAAAGGACGAAGGGAACAACCTACAAACTGTCGCAAGCAGTTTGATCGAAAGTGCGCCAAAACGTTTGCAGCAAAATCCACACTAGAACCCAGTTACAGCTCAATCAACCAAAGAGAAGAATGAGATTCTCGATCGTTCAGCAACATTCCATTTTGCCGCGCCGATTTCGAAATCAAAGCTGGAAAATCGAAACCCCCGCTCGTGCATACCGAACTATCCAGTACCGATACAGTCCGTCGAAGGAAATTTAAAAAAAACGCGGAAGCGAGACAGTGCAACATGGACGAAGAAAACGTGACAGCCATGCAGGATACGTATCTTTGGAGATATCCGGCAGTTGCGATTGAGCAGCTCAACAAAAAAACGGCGGAGCAAGTTGTCAGAGAGACGGCGGGAGGGAAGTAGGAGATTGCGTAATATCGTTTGGATGTCCAGCGATAGACCACCTATAGCCAGACGATCAACAATTTCCGGTGTGTGGCGGAGCGACGTGTGGAGAGAGGCTGGCGGATGAAAGCTGCCGAGC
>OX101787.1:54133440-54187814 GCA_944452715.1 Ophion slaviceki | reverse complement strand
TTCGGGCGAATTCAATAGATATTGTCTGAAATGTCGCGGCTACGAAAGTCCTTCGGTTAGTCACATTTTTCTGAGTTTTATCATTAATACACTCTTGAAACGTTCGGTGACCCCCGCTTTTATCGTCGTTACGGAATATTTCGAATTTTTTACACGCGTTGAGCAGTTTATATCAGGCATCTAGAGTTATTCAGTGTATAAATTATTAGATGGAAATGGGGCCAGCGTGTCATCTCCGTGAAGTGCCGTATAAACGAGACGATTTTTTTAGTCGTAAATTTTCGTTGCTAGTTCGGTAACTTGGCGTGAAATTTTCACGATTATACTGGGTTGTATTTTTACTAGATTATAGACGAAAATCGGTTGATTGTTAAATATTCGGGTTCGTGAAAGTAACGCCGATTGACGCGCAAAATCGTATAAACTTGAAAACAATTGGACGAGCAGTTTCAACTTTCGCGATAATACGACCGCTTAATTTAACTTTCGCATATATATTTATATGCTTACGTGTGTCTTATCTTCGTATATCTCGGAATACAGCCTCCCTTTTTCTTCCTTTTCTCTTCGTTCCTACTACTTTCGCCCTGGCCCGTGTCCTCTCTCCTCTCGTCGTTCTCCCGCTCTTTCTGTCCTTCCTCGCTGGCTCTTGGCATCTCGAGAAAATGTGTACGTGTATTCACACACAATTTGCAGCGTTGTGTGTGTGTGTGTGTGTGTGTGTGTGTGTGTGTGTGTGTGTGTGTGTGTGTGTGTGTGTGTGTGTGTGTGTGTGTTTATCTATATGGTATCCCGAGTGCACGAACGCAGCGCACGAGATATCGTAGCAAGATTCTCCCGCACACTTATCTCCCTGTTATTGTAGTAGTGGCGTCGTTTTAGGGCGATGACACGACCCTCCTCGCATATATACGTATAAGAAAGTTATAAAGCGACTATATATTTATACACACACGGACATGGGCTATTCGAAGTTAAATGGTCCCGCGGATCGGCCGAATCTGTAGAATCGTGTCTATTCGCGGCTATACTCGATTAAGGCCTTAGGCCACAGCAACGGGTATAAAATCATGTGCGAATTTAAACATTTTCTTTCGTATGAAAAAGTGATTCACTCGTAAAATTAATTACACATCTATTTAGTGTGAATATCAAGCTGTTAGAAAATGTATATATTTGTTTTTCGATGTACAAAATGGCCGACTACTCGAAACTTCTCGAAACAGCTTTTTTCCATTTGGCGTGACAAATAACTTTAACAATTATCACTCGATTTACTTCAAATTTAAAAGTTATGCTCCTAATTGCATTTCTGATTAATCGAAAAATTTTCATTTTATGAGCAGTTTATGAGCAGTTATAAAGAATTTTTTCACTGAAAATTCATTTCTTCAGTTCAAATACCTACAACTTTTGAATAAAACAATATTTTTTAAATTCCGTACGTACTTCTCTAGGTATTCTAATGGAGATTGACGAGAATTTTTGTTTTGGCAACACTGCTGTCAAGTCCGCCATTTTGAATAGGCGCCAAAATTTGAAACCCACAAACTATTGCTACCTTGCTATAAATTTCTTACCGCGGTTTCAAAAGAGTATTCAAATATTTTGAATCATTTTTTACAGAAGCTGCAGTGCATGTGTTTCGACATAACCTTCAAATCAATAACGCGTTTTCCGCCGCATTCCAGGTTGTACTTGCGCCAGCCGTCGATTGTACTGTTTTTCGTTTTGAATTTTTCCCTTCCATCTTTTCATTTTCGCCGAACAAAAAACGGAATTCGCGAAGGCTGCTTGACGCTACGCGCTCACGATGTGGCGTTCGTATCTGAGCTCAGTGATACCAGTTACTGAGAACTAAATTGCGCGTTTGCCACGTTTCAACTTGGTTAATAACTTATTCGCGATGTAAATAACTAAAAAAGATTAATAACATTTCTAAACAGTCAATTATGTGCATTCCACATATTTATTAGCTGAATTTTTTTTTACGTATCCGAAAATTTGATTATTGCAAAGACCCTGAGCAGCCTCCTTAAACTAATATTCACAAAAAAACCATCGATTTTTTTATACAAGTACATTTGTATCGTCGCATATACTCGCATGCGAATTGCTTAGAACGTAGAATGGGTTTTGTTTTCGACTCGTTTCAACTCTTTCTAGTTTGTGTGACGAGCGGAGAAATTTCTCTCAACGCTTGCAACCACCCGCTGATGTAATCCCCCCCTCCTGCCCAAACGTGCAAGCCGTACGATGATGAGAGTGGTGCGAACAGACATGCACCAAAACATCGCAATTTGAGGAGGTTCGAGCGTTAGCCACAATCCAAGATTACATTTGAAAAAATATATACAGGGTATCAGAACGGTCGATGCAAAGCCTTAAGGGGGTAGGTCATCTCGTTAAGAACATATTTAACCTAGGTTACCTTAGTCCAAAGTCTAAGGACTTCGAGTTAACATGGTAAGTATGATTGTTGAAAAATTTCACAAAATTAGGTACTAACTCGTTCAGAATGTTCAAACAGACAATAATTGGTAACTAAAAACTTATTTGCGTCTTAGCTTGATGTGTATTCAATCGACAAACACCAATACAATCATCTGTATCCACACAACTAACTAAATAGGACGTGTTGAATAATTGAAAACTTGTTAAAAAATAAAAATACCTTTTATGTTAAGGCTATTTTTTTTAAATAGCATTAACATAAGAGGAAAACGAGTTAGTACCTAATTTTGGGAAATTTTCCAAAAATCATACTTACCATGATAACTCGAAATCCGTAGACTTTGGACTAAGGTAACCTAAGTTAGATATGTTCTTAACGAGGTGATTTATCACCCCCTCAAGGCCTCATCGACCTTCCTAACACCCTGTATGTTATTGTCTAGACTATACTGAGCCTTTGCGGATTTTTTTCTCCACGAAACATCAGAGATAAAAAACAGTTCAATGTATGTAATTTTTCGTGCGGTTAGGTGGGCAAGACGTTCACGGTGATGTAAATTTTTTGGCCATTTAGCACCAAGACAAACCATTTCTAACAACGGATTAACGCAAACTAAATCTTTGTGAAGATTTCGACAAAAAAACTCATCTTGTCCATCGTAAACCGTATATATTCAATATTGAACCATCAAAGTTTGATGAAAGATTACGAATCTTGGCTGGCGAATGAAGAGCATTGCTGCCAACCTCAATGTCCGCGTAGTTGCCGTGTTTTGGCAACACTTAATATCAATTATTGGTAATAATAAATTATCTCGTGACATAAATGTAAATAGGCATAATTATGAATGACTCAAGATTTCATTCTGAGTGTACGAACGGAGTGACTCCCCTTTCGATTATCGGACAAATAAGCGTGTGTTATTCGTCCGAATAGCAGCTCAGTTCACGCCGCATTTCTAGTAGGCGTACATGTTCTTATGATTCGTTCCAGACAAAAAAATGTTCCAGACAAAAGTTTTACGGTGTGAAAGGGGCCATCAAATGCGAGCATTTTTTTTATTTCGGTGGAGGCGTGAAGTTCACTGAAGACAGTGAAGTTTACCTCCACTTTTTTAAATACAATGGTACATTTTTTTCAACCATCTTGTGGAGCACCTCAAGCCGCATAAAAAACATTGGGGGTCAAAGTCGTTCAAGGTCATCAATGTCGCCTATTAAAATTAAATACAAATCTAAACATCTCGGATCACTACCAAATATTTGGTAGTGATCCAAGATATGTAGATTAGTATAATCGATACTGACCTTGAATTTGTCCGGATAGAATGTGTTAAATTGTTAAACATACTATCCGGACCAATAATGTACACGTATTCGTCCGAATAATGTCTTTATAATTTTGTTTGGGTTTGCTTATTGGGGCGTTGTACAGCGTGAACTGCGTGAACTGAGCCGCTAACCGGACGAATAACATACGCGTATTCGTTCGATAACTGGACGGCTAGCTACACCGTTGTAGAAATCATTCGTTGACGCAGTTTCTTCGTAATAATCGTTGATAATGTTATAGTTTTTCAAGTTGGTAGTAACCCAAAAGTTTTTCTTATTTACGTAATAAAATTATCAAAATGCATAATTTTGCCCGTCAATTATATATTTTATGAAAAACTAGCATCTACAGAACAAATCTATACTTCGTCTGCATTGTTTTGAGGTTCGTTGAAAAAAAAATCATAAACCGTCATTTGACTGAACTGGACCGCTCCAACCTCCTCAATAGTCAACTCACGAGGGCCGACTTTCGCGAGTCTTTCGTTCCGAGTATCGTGCAATAATTCTTTCTGCGCAACCGAATTTCGTTTATCATTGATTCAATCAGATATAGAATCCTCGAATAATCGAACGATCGCGTTTATCAATCGGTATGATGATAACATTTGCTGATTACTTTATTTTCAATCCGGCATAAGAAAGAAAGATCCATGGCTTTTGGTAACGAGATACTGGCCGATTAACGTAGCGAATGTGATTCTTCGATTAAGGGGTTACGTGGGTTTCGAAGCCAAAAAAAGCATATTTTCTCTATTAAAAAAAAGTAATATATAAACTATTTTATTCAAAATGTGAAGCACATAAAAGAGCGGCATTTCAACAATATTAAAAAAAAAATTCATCCAAAAATTTGTGATATTCAGCCGGTGGGACCTGGTTTTCGGAGACCCCCCAAAAAAGTGTCTTTGTGGTGGTCAGAATAACTCATGATAGCTTCATCTGAAATTTGGAAAACCAATTTTTTTCTGTTAGTAGATAAGTATAGCTCGTGATTGAACGAAGGATTTCGTTTTCGTGATTGAAGGACGTATCTCGAGAAAAGTCCATTTCGGAAGTGGACTAGCAAGGTGAAGGCCACCTGTGGGTTTTTAAGGGCAACCCCATATTTTGTGCATGACCCCCGGTTGTATCAAAACTAGTCTCCGACCTAAAAATTGGCAGTTCGTGGGCTTCGAAACTGCCGTAACTACCGCCCCCTGCCGGCACGGACCGAACTTATTCACACGAACTGCGGAGGACACGATCAGGGGGCTGACACTGGTAGATAAATGCTGTTCGCAAAATGTCCTTGCCGCACTGTGGCGCTAGTAGTCGTGTGACAGGCATGCATATATATGTACGTTGCACCGGTGTTTCGAATATTTTACACGAATAAAAATCTAGTGTAGATAACTTTACGAAAACCATTATTCGCGTGTATGATGGATTCTGTTATCGCTGCAACAGTACGTGCTGTTATCGCAATAACAATAACAGCACGAAACGAAAGTATCCAATCGTTCAGCTGATCGAAGTATTTAGACATGGAGACTAGATACAGGAGCCTAAACTCGGCTTCTCAAGTGATGCCCGAAATTGAAGGCAACAGGGATGGCGCTACAATCGCGCGAAGGATTGCGGTGTTAGCTTCACTCAACAACAGACCGAACGCGAATTTGACGTTACATTGAATTTTGTTTTCGTAATTTTCATGTGGAAAATACTCTAATAATAATATAATAATACTTTTACATGACAATGTTTGTGTGTGTATGTGCGTGTGCGTAGTTTTCAATTAGGTTTCAAATATATAAGTTGTAGAAAACAACCCTATGTGATTTTTTAATACTAGAGCCTTTGAAAGTTGGTAGAAAAATTGGATTTGCAAAGATATTTACAGACTTAATTTTTTATTTGAAAACATTTCGGCTCATGTGTGAAAGTAGTATTTTAGTACGGTAGGCCCACTATTATACTCCGCAAAGAAAATAATCACGGGAGTACACTTAATAATTTAATTTTATTTACGAACTGTCGTATAAAATGAGTATTTTACAAAAAAATCACAAAAACCAAAATAACTTTTAAACTACTGAAAATCGCATAACATACATGGGGGTTCAATCGATAGGTATTGAGGTCCCCCATCCTTATGCGTCGTTCGATCCACCCCTCGCGTTACACTATATATTGCTGGGCTCGTCCATCTCACTACTATGCTACAGCATAGTAGTGAGAAGGCTCCGTACTCTATGCTAGCATACTAATTAATGAGATATCGAACATGGTGGGGTAAACGCAAAAGGTAAAGAACTTTAAAAACTTGTAGAAACATGTGAAGGAATATTGGAAATTATAATAAATGATGATTGAACTTTCAAAAGTCAACAATACTTATTTCTTAAGAATATAATAACCATCGAGTTATTGACCGCTCTCAATTTCGCAATTTTTTCGCAGTCTTTTCGTTCGCTCTAGTAACGTGTCAAACTCGCGTTCGGTCTGTGTCGAGTGAAGCTAGCACCGCAATCCTTCGCGCGATCGCAGCGCCATCGCTGTTGCCTTCATTTTTGGGTACGCTTTTTATCGTTTCCCCCATGGAGCCTAGATACCAGGAGGTTCAGCGAGGCCTTTCAACTCGTTCCCAAAACGGGAACAAGAAATGATGGCGCTGGGGTGCTCCGGCACCTATATGTATATAGATATACACTAAACATGGGTGCGATCTAAGACAGATCACAGATGACGTACCTAACCCTCATTAGTGTCAAGGGATAACACCACTCTAGGGTTTTGGAAAGACGTTTTCTTTCCTAAAAATACTTTGGTGTCATAAAAACAATATGCAATTGGTCCTGTAGCAATTTTTTTTTATTTAAAGGTTCAATTACCGATTTGGCCGCAGCGCCTTGGAACACGCGCTGAGTTGCTCGTACAACTTTAAACGCGTTTTTCTCGAAACCACTTCATTCGATCTCGGAAGACGGATTACTCGACCACCTTTGCCTGCATCGATTTGAAATTTTGATAGCAGCTTCACAATTATATTCTTTATAGGAGTACGTAGCCGTTTTTTGATGAAATGTAAACTTCTTTTTATAAACGATTTACTGCTTTTTTTTTGCAAAAAATCGATTTATTTCCTTCAAAGTGCGCTATTTTTGCAAAATTTGAAAGCAAATTTCTAGGTAGTCCCATAACTAATAATATGTAAATTATCATTTTTTTGGTTTTTGTTTCAGGTCTTATATTTTACGAGAAAACCGTTCTCCCGTGAAGCTATATGTAAAAAAAAACACGTTTTTCTAGATGGGCTGTATCGCCGCCATTCTGAGTTTGAGTTTGAGATCTTTTCTCGCTTTTGCGTTTTTTTTCCCGAACCGTCATGAGAAATTTATGAATCAGCGGATATTTCGACGTTTGATGTCACGATCGGTCTGTCGTGAGGTTAGAAACTCATCCGATCACTTTCACCTCGTTGACCAATATATTACTATATATGTAGGTGCCGCTGCACCCCAGCGCCATCACTTCGGGCCATTTTCGGGGACGCTTTTTTCAGCGCCTTTGCATTGCCGCTGAACCTCCTGGTATCTAGGCTCCATGGTTTCCCCATTGGAGTTTAGGCTCCAAGTATTTAAAGCCGAAGGCTGTCACATAACAGCCACCGCTAGGTAGTGGCGCTTTCAAGAACTAAAAAAGCGGGGACAAAACGCGTTTTCGTTTATCGTATAGGAATAGTAGGCCAGTGTCAGGGGGCTGGACACGATAAATCGCATCGCCAATGCCTGCGAAATCGTTCCCAGGGAAAATCTTTAGGAACGGCGAAAAAATTGAAAAAAAGCGACCTTATTGCACGCTCGAGGTCTGTGTGTCGGAATGCCAATTCGACACTGAAACTTTCCTTCAACGTTCTCGTCTTTGATCCTACTACGGCCGCGTGTCACGATATTAAAGTTTTACGTCCCAATCGCCCCGATCGACTCGATCGCCAAAGTTGAATAACGATATATTCCGCTCGAAATCTTACAACTTCCGGGGCGGGGGGGTAAATAGCAGCTCCGAGATCGATCACCGTTCCGCTTGTAAGGAGACACCCTGTATACGTATTGCAGACGCCGCTACATTCCTGACGAAAGATCCGCCTAGTCTGCTTCGCTCCGCGTTGCTTCGCGTGTAATATTGGAGAACGACGAGCCGCACCGCGGAATGAGAGAAGACGATGACGCCGGGCGAGTGAGACGAGAGAAAAAAGAAATGTTCTCTTTCACTCTCGGAATTATCCGACCAAGCGTATCATCGCTCGCCGCAGTGTGTACGTGCCGCGCGAATTTTTCGATTCTCGGTGTCAACGGTGGAGAAGTTTGAAATCGCGTCTCCGTGACACAGGAGTTGAACACGACAATGGAGAGTGAATTGGGAGACGCAAGATGATGCTTCGCACTCGCGCGTTGGACGATATTAATTACTCGAAATCTTCGTCGACTGCGTTTTGTGACGGTTGGGAAATAAGTCGCGCATCGTTCGTGTGAATTTTTCTCGTGCAAACGTGCACACGTTGCAACAGTTCGCTTCTAGCGGCGACGCATCGTTCCGAAAGCAATTTATACACTCCGTGGATGTTACACATACAATAAATAACGACGATTAAGTCAACGCGTGTATCGGAGTGATGAGCGAATGCGAAGGTACATTGGCGTAATGTGAAAACTACAGAAGTGTACGTAAAAAAAGCACAGGCAACTTTCCTGACGAGACGAAGCATACTCCTGGGCGAAAATAACACGACTAAGAACACGCAAAGTTCCCACCATGGACAATCGTCCTCGGGACTGAATAACGCACGACGTGAGTAAAATGAGGCGATCTCTTTTTTCTTCCGCGTATCACGTGGATATACACCTCAGTAGAGATAAGGATTTTAGGATGAAGACCACTCGATGTTCACCCTGGTTATGAAAATTAATGTATAGCAGTGTTCCGTCAAAATGCTCGAACGTTTTTTTTTTCTTGTCCATGGAGCCTAGATACCAGGAGGTTCAGCGAGGCCTTTCAACTCGTCCCCAAAACGAAAACAAGAAATGATGGCGCTGGGGTGCTCCGGCACCTACATGTATATAGATATACGCTAAACATGTGTGCGATCTAAGACAAATCACAGATGATGTACCTAACCCTCATTCATGTTAAGGGATAACACCACTCTAGGATTTTGAAAAGACGTTTTCTTGCCTAAATATACTTTGGTGTCATAAACACAATATGCAATTGGTCCTGTAGCGATTTTTTTAATTTAAAGGTTCAATTATCGATTTGGCCACAGCGCCTCGGAGCGCGCGCTCAGTTGCTCGTACAATTTTAAACGCGTTTTTCTCGAAACCACTTTTTTCGATCTCGGAAGACGGATTACTCGACCACCTCTGCATGCATCGATTTGAAATTTTGATAGCAGCTTCACAATCATATTCTTTATGGGAGTACGTAGCCGTTTTTTGATTAAATGTAAACTTCTTTTTATAAACAATTTACTGCTTTTTTGGCAAAAAATCTATTTATTTCCTTCAAAGTGCGCTACTTTTGCAAAATTTGAAAGCAAATTTCTAGGTAGTCTCATAGCTAATAATATATAAATTATCATTTTTTTTGGTTTTTGTTTCAGGTCTTATATTTTACGAGAAAACCGTTCTCTCGTGAAGCTATATGTAAAAAAACACGTTTTTCTAGATAGGCTGTATCGCCGCCATTTTGAGTTTGAGTTTGATATCTCTTCTCGCTTTTGCGTTTATTTCCGAACCGTCATGAGGAAATTATGAATCGGCGGATATTTCGACGTTTGATGTCACGATCGGTCTGTCGTGAGGTTAGAAACTCATCCGATCACTTTCACCTCATTAACCAATATATTCCTATATATGGAGGTGCCGCTGCACCCCAGCGCCATCACTTCGAGACTCCTGGTATCTAGGCTCCATGCTCTTGTCGGTGGGGTCGCAAAAGCATCTGGAAAGCCCAAAATGTACAAACTCGGTTATTCGCGATCTCCAGAATTATCGGCGCCTCTCGTGGCCTAAGGCAGAAGCTTCGCAAACAAAATTTAAAACAACGAAAAACTACTCGCGATTCTGCTGTGTTTTTGTCTTTTGAAAAAAGTGGTTGTTGGCCCGGAAAATTACTCTCTTTAGGCCATCAAGGCGAGTTTGTAGTCACTCCACAAGATTTTTTCCTTCCAAGAGCGTATCTTTATAAATAATAATTCGGGCAATATTAAAGGTTATTTCCGCTATGTACAATGTATAAATATAATTTCAGACGTCCCTTGTAGTACAGTCGTGCTAAAATTCTGGGAAAACTATTGACCGTACGAATTTGCCGCCGTGGAACAATTTGTAGCTCGAACCCTCAGATACATTCTTGTATACAGCACCGAACTCGTATCTGTTTCTTTTCGGACAATAGTTTTCCCAGAATATCATTTTGAATTTTCAACACCCGGGAGGGGTTGGATAAAGCAAAATTCAGGGTGGTCCATAGAACCGAAAACATAGAGCAAATTATTATCTACATTTCGTACATTTGAACCATACCCGAAAAATCGATTGTTTTTTAGTTATTCGATAAACAATATTTTTTATATTTCAACAATCTTTTTGGGGGGGGGGGGGGGTGAAGATGTTATCGGCGAGGGACGATAAAATATTTGATCGACGCGTCTTTTCAAAGGCTACAACTTTCCCATTTAAACAAAGATTGTACGAATTTTTTTCTGAAGAGTTATTGAAAAAAAATTGATTTTTCAAAATTTCACCCCCAAAATGAACTTCCACCACTTTGGCGCTGTGGGCAAAAATAAAGCCCGGATTTTTCTGAACATTTTGTCTCCCGGCGCCGATCTCGTAGGGGTTGAGTTTGACATAAATCCACACCCATCACCCTTCGTCCACTGAAAAAAGCCTTAAACCCCGATTTTCAGGCAAACTTGGATTTAGCACCCGCGGAACCTACAAAACCACCCATCAAAAAACCAGCCTCCTCATTTTCCCCGATTCCAATATACAGCACGACTGTACTATTGTAAAAGTCTGCTCTAAAAAAATAGAATCCCTCCTCGAAATCTACGAGTGACTCTCATAGCCTTCAAAAATCTGAATCCAGAGCTGCCAGAGCTAAAAACAGAGAAAAAATCAAGAACAAAATAATCATTTACGTTTCATTATACTTTGACTGGTCATATTGAAATATCGCTGCGCCATCTCTAGGCCGTGAAAATCGCGAGTAGATGAAAGATTCTCCACTAGTGACAACAATTTCCCGAAACAACGCGCAACTTCTCTATCGTTAGTGCTGCCTCTAGCGACAACTGCCGGAAATTGTCGAAACAAAAATCATACTAAAGAAAAAATAGTCGGCATCCGAATTTTAATCGTCGCAAGCACGCGAGCCATGCGCTTTTTTGCCCCTCTCGAAGCGTGAATCTCAAGCTCGTAATATCAGCAACATTATAAATATCGTTTTGTGCATAGAACACAAACTGCAGAAGGAAGATCCACGATGAGAGAAAGAGCTCGAACGCGCACCGTTAACCGCGCCGCGTTGCGACAACTTTGAGACTCTAAGCCAAACGTGTAAATGCATGTGCTGTATGTGTGTTTATATATATATATATATGCGTATACTTTTTAATGGCTCGAAAGTTGCGCACACGGGGTAACCAAGCGATCTCCAGTGCTGCTCCTGCTATCTTCGACTCGTACGTATACATATATCGCTCCGCGAGTGTGTAGGTTTTCGCTCGTACGTGTTATTTAGAAAATCGTCCACGCTCGCGCGAGAACGTCGCGCGCAAAGTAGAGGAGTGAAGTTCGCTCGAAAGGCAGATACACCGAATTCTGTACAGGCACCCCGAAGATCTTCGTCCCAATGCTAGGCTCTGCAAGAGAGCTTCCTCGCAAGTTCTTCCGAAGCGCGCGAGCACGCCGAGAGACGGAAAAAACGGAGAAAGAGAGAGAGAGTGAGATAGAGAGAAATATCGAGCAAGAGTGTTTCGCGCGCGATCACGCATTTTGTTATATAGTATCGCGTTCGCGCTCGTTCACTCTCCTCGCACAATTATATATTCTCTCCGATCGAATTCGTCTCATTGTTTCGTATCAATGTCGCGATAAGTTATTCGACAGTTTTTTTTGTCGCGTTGCTGTAGAGGTCTCGAACCAACGATTTTTTGATCCCGTCTGCGCGAATATTTATTTTCGTATATAACGTTCGGCGACGCCGTACGAGGTGACTGTTACATTGGTTTTTTTTTCATCGGCGATTATACCGCTATGATATCAACTGTAGAACGTTCTTTCCATAGGTATGAATCTTATCGATATATGTATACATTTACACACATATTTAATCGTTTCTCATACGATGTTCGCGATGTACAGTCGCGTCTCGAGTCTGCGTTTGAGAAAGGTAAATTCGCTGGTTCTGGAATAAAAAAGATTCCGCGTATGGTTAGTCCTGTTCGATGTACACACGGAAGCCACAGGCGTGAACTTATACTCGGACAAGAGGGCACTCTCATTGAAAATCCATCCAGCATTTGCGGATAATTTTTATACCACGAGTAAATATGCAGCCAAAATGTTTGTAGTTGTGTGTGTGTGTCGGTGCTGATTTATGATCCTACGGTTCCGACGCCATATTGGAGAAGTAGGATTGCCGAGGTTAGCTATCTTGCTTGACAACAGTACAATTGTCCACTTAACGTTTCTTCTTTACATGTCCGATTGCGCAGTCTTGTTTTTTTTTCTTTCGAAGACAACTTCCGGATAGTAAGGAATACGTGATATTTTACGTACTTTGGCGGCGTTGCTGTTTCACGTGAATAAATCGTCGCTCTGAAAATTGTAGAGTCTACGCGTGTGCATACTTATGTGGTCCCGTAAAAAGTATTCGGTTATATTTCAATATTGATTCTCCTTTTCGACAAACTTAAATCTGTCGAAATGAAGAAGTACTGCACTGATATAGCGATAATGAGATGGCCATCTCGTGAGGTGATGGCGAAACGCCACGTGGCCGATTTCGTAATAGTTACGATGATTGTTTCTCGGCAACGCCGTTGTACACACCGCAGCAGCGTGCGTCTGGAGACTCTTCGGCAATAATAAAGGCCGCACATTCGACATTGCATCATTGCTTACCCGGTATATCAACAATGCGAATGATTTATTTTCCCAATGGTGACGGTTTTTCGTGCTAAAGTGGATTTCGGTGCGCATATAGACACAAGCGACCTACAGCCTTGTACAAATATCACGAATTTCGGAGGCATCGAGAAAATATAATTTTCACATTGACGCGGGCGGCCCGCGAGAGAAAAATAGAGTGGTAGACTCTGAATATATTTTACAAGACACCGCGTGTTGACAACATTTTCGTGTACTCGAATCCCGTGTTTATCGCAGGACGAGTTTCACGCGTGAAAAAATAAACTGATGCTTGCAATGCTTTTATCATTATTGACTCGTTGAAATCTATAATTACTTCTACTGCCGCGCGTCTTCGTTTTTTGCAATCTTGTACGATTATTTCGATTGAGCTATGAGGCAAAGTGCGTTGACTCGTGTGTTGCGAATTTATTTCTCGTCCTTCGCGTATTCACTAATTGACGTTACGAAACGTGTCCGGAACACGACCGAGATCAAGTGATCGATAAAAAGCGGATAGAAAAAACTATGGAAAGTGAATATACACGCACACACACACGACACGGCAAATTTATAAACGACATTGGTATGCTATAAATATCCTCAATTATAAAACCTCGGAACTACACACTTCGAGACACGTGTTTATTTCCACAAACGAATGAACTCGCTATATACATTTATAAATTCGATGCTTTTGTACACGCACACAATCTAAATTCCTCGAGCGTGGCTCACGCGAAATAAGAAAATACGTATCGCGTATGTTTTATATTGTTTGCATTCGCGGTTTTACGAGAGTGGGGGGGGGGGGGCGCCCTCTGGTGGGCCTGCGTGTGTGCAACTGCTTTGCGCGCACAAACGCTTCACGCTCTTTCCTTGTTCTTTTCCGCGCGTGCTTCTTTCAATATTCCATGTGATGTATATACCAAACTGAGGGACGAAAAGAGCGAGATACAGTGATCGAGAGAGAGAGGCCTGCAGTAGCAGATAGACGACGGCGACGATGATGAGAAGATATAAGTTCGCGCATTCGATAATGCGAACGACCTTGAGCGAGACCTTGCTCTTTATATATATACATATATAGCATTGCGGGGGGGGGGGGGGGGGGAGGCAACACTCATCATTTACGTACATTTCGTTACAATCGGCACCCGTTCGTATAGAATCCATGCACACACTGACAGAAAAATTCTATTGAAAACTAACTGCGTCTATTTGATTTTTTTAAATTTGAATTCACTAGATTTTTCGTGGAATCAATTTTTTCCTAATGTAGTCCATTATTGGAATCATTTATTTAAAATATTCATTTATTCAAATCAAAATATATTTAATATCGTCCAATAACGAAATATTTTATTTGATCCTAATGAATCTGTGATTCGGTTTCATCTGTTCAAATTTAGTTAAATCCACTAAATGGATCTGTTTGTTTTTTTTTTAATTTAAATTAAATAGAATGTTCGTGTCAACCATTTTTCTATTTGATTGAACTAATGGTCTGTCTTTATTTTGTAACACACATATCAAAGCGGTGTGCGGATAAAGAGGGTGGAGAGAGAGATATTATATATATATATATATATATATATATATATATATATATATATATATATGAGGTATACATCAACTGGGCCACTTTTTTTTCAAACTCTCCATATTTTTTTTTCAAAATCTGCCACTATGAAATATTAGTCAAAAGGAACGTCTGTGATTTTTTTTTAGATTTTTTTAAGCGTCCGTTCGGGATTTTCAATTTTTCATTACGAACACTGTATCCGAAAAAATATTCATCAAACAAAAAAAACATAAGAATGAAAACTTTTTATTTTTTCCGCTTTATCGAAAAAAATCAAAATCATAATTTTTCTGCATTGAGAATATTGCAATTTGGCAAAAAAAATGAGAATAACATTTTTTTTAACCTAATAACACACTTTCGATTTCGGTACAAATTTTACAGGATGTCTGTCATTGGGTAAAGAGACTGCGATAAAATTTTCAGAATGGTACCTGCAATGGTTAGGATGAAAAAAAAACCCTGCGAAATCTCATAACCGCATATATGCGATTATGAGATTTCGCAGGGTTTTTATTTTTTTTCATCCTAACAATTTTTTTTCCCCCCTCTTAGCTAATATTACACTTTTCCACGCAAACCTATTATACATAAGAACATTGTTCACAAAACTCAGATATATTTTATCATATACTATAGAAAAATATTATTAAATTGAGATGCTGGCAAAACCCTAGCCTAAAGTTCAACATATATACAAATATAACATGCGTATAGTTTCTAAAGTTTACCTGTACGTAAAAAAACCAAAGACTGTATAGCAATGTACATAACTAGTAAAAACTTTAATTAAAAAGAAAACATAGGGGCAGCGTTTGTAATTATGAGTAAGTAGGTTCTGCGTTCGATACTCATATAGGCAAAATATTTCCTTCGAAAAAAATCATTTCAAAAGGCCAGGAATGGACTAATTACGATACAAGATCGTTGTGGTGAAACTCTCAATTAAGTGTTTCGTTTCATTTTGGATTTATGAAATATTTTATGCATATAGTACACTTAGATTTACAGTGTACATTGTAAGCAAATAAAGATGTATTTTGATCGAATCTTTATTAATTCAATTTGAATATATATAATATTTAAAGAGAATAGCTGAAACAAATAAAAAAATATTTTTGAAACATATAAGATCGCAGTAGGCCGTGAGACAAGGAAAAAACTTATTTGATTTAAATAGATCCTACTTGAATTAAATATTTTTTTTTGGTAGGGCATTTGCATGTTCAGCTTTACTTATTTAAAAACACCCGAACCTGCACGCACACAATGAGTGTACCGTCGTTCTACTATATGGAAAACCACGCAAAATAATTGCCGCAATTATACTTTTCCCAGAATGTTTTTGCAGTTACCGAAGAGAAAAAAAAACCCAAACAAGTCTAGAAACAGAAAAACCTAATGCTTCATTATCAAGAGCTACGATTTGGGAAGAAATTCTACGCTTGAGCGTGCCCCGTTGCAATGTGACCCCGTCGCGCTGACCGCTACTTTTCACGAGGTTGAAGTTTGCATCGTTGGAATGCAATGGCAACGAACATCTTTGAATTTCTTCCACTTTTTGGCCAGACTTTGCCCACAAAAGTCCCTCAATAATTTTTAAAGATACTTATTTAGGGACCTACAATATAAATGTATTAAATAAGACTGTGATAACGGTGAAAATGAGGAAAATAAAATGTTAAAAAGAACTTTCGTTGCGTGCCAACGATGCAAACTTCAACATCGTGTCTTTTCTCTGGTCTTCGTACACACATTTAATATTTATCATATATAACAAAGAATTCGTAGCGTTGTTTCGCACTATTGTATGCAAGTTCTTCGACATTACGTAAATACCGTTATACGCGCTTAAGAAGGTTGGGGGGTTAGCCACAATCCAATATTAAATTTAATAAAAAATACATGTTATTGCTTAGACTATACTGAGTCTTTACGATTTTTTTGAACTTTTTTCACCACCAAACACCAGAGATAAAAAATAGTGTAATGTATGCAATTTAACGTGCGGTTCCATGGACAAGACTTTCACACTAAAGGTTATGTAATTTTTTTTGTTATTTAGCACCAAGATAAACCATTTGTAACAACGGATTAACGCAAACTGAACCTTTGTAAACATTTAGAAAAAAAAAACCTCATTTTCCTCATCGTAAACCATGGGCCAATAATCCCGTGACGTAAATATGAATAGGCATAATTATAAATTACTCAAATTTTAATTGTGAATTGTATAAAACATTCGTTGTCGTAGTTTTTTCATCATAATCATCGATAATGTTATACTTTTTCAAGTTGGCAGTAACACAAAAGTTTTTCTACTTTACGTAATAAAAATATTACAATGCATGACTTTGCCCTTTAATTATATATTTTAAAAAAGTAGCATATCCAGAATAAATCTGTACCTCGTATGCATTTTTTGAGGTTCATTGAAAAAAAAATGAATAAATCGTCATTTGACCCAACTGAATCGCTCCAACCTCCTTAAGCACGAGTACGTGCGTCCGATTAAAAAAAAGCGACGGCATGTAACTAGACGGCCGGCTGGAATGACGGAGAAACGGAAGCGGAAATCGAACGGAAGTTGGAGCGTCAACGATATACGAATATGCACACCTACACACACACACATATACACAAAAAAATTTTTTTGAATGTGTTTTCGTTGCAACGCGAAAGGTATGCGTTGCCCCTTTTTTTGGGGTCACCCGAGCATGTCGGGTCCGGCCTAGCTACCTACGTCGCAGGAGAAGCGAGGATCTCAATTATTTTATTACTAACATGTGGCACGAGTCGAAAGGCTATAATGGGAAATTGACTTGAAGGGTTACGTGGGTTTCGAAGCCAAAAAAACCATATTGTCTCTATTTTTTTTACAAATATAATATATAAATTATTTTATTCAAAATGTTAAGCACATAAAAGAGGAACATTCTAACAATATTTAAAAAAAATTCATTCAATAATTTTGGAAATTCAGCCGGACCTGGTTTCTGGAGACCCCTTAAAAAACGTCCTCGTGGTGGTCAGGATAACTCATGATAGCTTTATCTGAAATTAAAACACCAATTTCTTTCTGTTAATAGACGAGTATAGCTCGTGAATGAATGAAGGATTTAGAAAAAATTCAATTTGAATTTTTCAATTCAAATTAAAATAGTTCAAAATAAAACACAAAATAGTTCAATTTTTTCTACAATTTACAATACGTATTGGAAAATTAGTTGTAATAAAACAAAAAACCGTTCAATGACTAGACAATGCTATTTTGAAGAAGTGTGCAAAATTTCAATAAGATCGGTGCATTAGTTTTTGAGAAATCGTGTCCACAGACTTTAAAGATAGTGTTTTGAGAAAAATTCTATATGCCTGCGTCGTTCCCGGCCGGTCTTTCCCACCGGGGGGTATTCCCAACGGCTCTCTCTTCAAGACTTTTACTCCGATTGACTTACAACTTTAGGAGAATATTCTAGACATATTGTACTAATAGATAATGAAATTAAAAAAATGGATTTTTTTTAAATTTTCAATCTCACGTAACCCCTTAAGGAAATTTTCAGAATTCGCGCACATTCTTTATTTCGCTTTCCTTTTCCTTTTATCATTAAAGGGGATTAACAAATTGCATTTTGGGACGAGGACTATTGGCCACGTGAGCGCCATATAAAACATATTTAAAAATCCTCAGCCTCCTCCCTTTTTTTGCATATTCGCTGTTTTCTTTTTCGTTTGCATTTTTTTCCTGCTTCTTGTGAGTCTGGGGACTTCGCTACCAATGAAAATTTGATATTTTGTTTAAGTGACGGGGTATGTGTCCCTCTTTTTAGATGTAAGAACATTTGGTTGGATTCATAAGGAACTCCGAATGGTGAACATCTCCACTCTTCGTTACAACACAAAAATAGTCTTAGTTGTTGTATGTCATTTCGCCGAAATGTAAACAACTTTTTTTTTAGAGTGTTAAAAAACACCCTTTTTGACATGTCAAATTTCGTTCTAAAAAAGAGTATTTGCGGGGAATTTTACTGCACTACTTTATTAGAAAAAATCTGCCGCTGAAGTACACAGAATTCTTGTTGAGACCTACGGCGACGGTGCTCTGTCGAAAACAACATGCAGAGTTTGGTTTAGACGCTTTAAAAATAATGATTTTGATGTGTCGAATTGGAGGCATTACTCCATGAAGACTCATGTCAGGCGATAGCTGAACTTGCAGAATCATTAGGAGTTGATCACACAACAGTGTCGAAACGATTGAAAGCATTGGAAATGATGGGGCCGGTTTGAAATTCCGAACTTTGAATGCTCCGACGGTTTAAAATTCCGAATTTTAATCTTTCGAAATTGAAGATTGGGCCGGGTTGAAATTCCGAACTTTGCATGATCAGAACGTTTAAAACTCCGCAAGAATACTATCCCGAACGATCAGAACTCCGAAAGAATTTTACACGAAAGACCAAAAGTCGGAAAATCTGAACACCGTTAAAACAATTCGGCTATGGAAGTTTTAAAAGTTTCAAAATTTTCATTAAATCGAGGAATTATTTCAAGAATTTATTTATTTATTAAGAAGTGACTTTTCGTTAATTTTAAAATTTGTCTAGACAATGTTATGCGTTCTACATCATTTACAGTCAACTGTTCAGACTTTCGCTGGCATGATCTTTCGTTCGTCAAGATCATGCCAGCGAAAATCTACACAGTTGACTGTAAATTATGTAGAACGTATAACATTGTCTCGGAGTTTTGATCTTTCGGAGTTTTGAGCGTTCTGAACTTCGAAGTTCGGAATTTCAGCCCGGCCCCGATTTTGATAAATAAAGCATTAGTTTTCACGAACAAAACAGCGAGGACTTATTTAACATTCGAATACATAAACGAAGTTGGGTACTACAATTCGTGACAAATATTACTAATTAAAGAAGTTATAAACAACGTCGTCAAGGACCTTTAAACGTGAGAGGCTCAACAGTGTACTTGATTTTGGCCACCTGGTTGATCTGAAATTAAAAAACACGTTTTTTTCCCAAAATAAATAACATTGGCAAAGTCTTGACCGAGATTCTTTTTGTTGACGTGTTCCAATATCCGAAAAAAATGTGTATTTTATTTCGTTATCGAGGAGAAATGACATCATTATTGCCAATAACTGATGAAAAAAAATGTTAAGAAAAGCATCGGTCAAGGCTAAACTACTATTACATTGAATAAGTATACCAGATTTCAGGTCAATTCGTTCATTAAATGTGGGGAAGTTGTGTACACCGATTTAAAAAACACAATTTGGAGAAAAACGCGTTTAATGAGGCTGGAGCGTTAGCACAATCAAAGATTACATGTTTTTGAAAATAAATTTCATGTCTACACTATAGTGAGCCTTTACGATTTTTTTGAATTTGTTTCCCCACCAAACACCGAAGATAAAAAATAGTATAATGTATGTAATTTTACGTGCGGTTAGATGGGCAAGACGTTTACGCTACGGGTGTTGTAATTTTTTTGACGATTGAGCACCAAGATAAACCATTTCTACCGGATTAAGGCGGTCCTCTAGTTTCTCGGGTCGAAAAAATCGATTTGTTTTTTCATAAATCACATCTACAACATGTGTAGAAAATGTGTGCCAAAGGATTTTTCGATATTCGAAGTGGTTCACAAGTTACGGCCCTGGAACGGAGCAGGTATACGGAGCAGGTATACTTTCAAACGCGTTTTTCTCGAAACACCATTTTTCGAAACGGTGACCACGATATTTCAGAAACTACTGCACCGATCTTGTTCAAATTTATACAGCATCTTTAATATGTTATAAGCCAGCGATTGAACTAGGATTATCATGATTGCTTCGATAGTTTTTTTTTGTACGAGCGAAAAACTTAAGAAAAAATGAGTAAAAAATAGAATGTAATTTTCAAAAGTGTATAAAAAAGTCAATGTTTGTAATTTAGAATTCACTCTAGTTCAATCGCTAGTCTTAAATATGAAGATTAAAATGCCGTTTGGTTTTTTGATTTCAGATAAGCAGGACAGCCGCAATCTTGGTCACCGTCAAGCACCTCTTTTACTTGATGTCTTCCTGTCAGCCACTATAACGTTTATTCTATTATATATTTTGACTTAAGAAAATTTGCAAAGCTTATTTAAATGTTAATAAAGATTATGCAAAAACAATGAGATTGATTATTTCGATGCTGTGCCCGTAAAAAAACAGCCGAGAAACTAGAGGACCGCGTTAACGCGAAGTAAACCTTTCTAAACATTTAGAAAAAATAACCCCATCTTGGAAACCATATATATTTAATATTGAACCATCAAGGTTTGATGACAGATTGAAGGCGAATGAAGAGCATTACTGCCAATCTCAATTTTCGCGAAGTTCCCGTATTTCGGCAACACTCAATATTAATGAATGGTAATAATAAATAATCTCGTGACATAAATATGAATAGGCATAATTATAAATTACTTAAAATTTCATTCTGAGTTGTATAAAACATTCGCTAACGTTAGTTTTTTTTTCATAATAATCATTGATGATGTTAAACTTTTTCAAGTTGGTAGTAACGCAACAGTTTTTCTTATTTATGTAATAAAAATATAACAAGTGCGAGTCGGGCCTCGCTCTATTAGGGTTCCGTATATATGACCAATTCACTTTTTTTTTTAAACTAGATATTTAATTAGGTCATGTTTTTTTCCTGTCTTAGTTATGTAGTACTAACCTGAAACCATATGGGGTGACGATAGCTAAATGAAGCTTTGTATACTCATGCTGTAAGCTAATAATGAAAACGTATAAAATTATTGTTATTTAAATATTTTTAATACCGAATGGCTTATTTTTGGAGTCGGTACCAGCTAATTGCCAATATTGTTACGTTTTTCGCAGAAAAAAAGGAGGCGAAGAAAAATAAATGAAATATACGATCCCCAGCCTCTTTTAATTGGCCATCTCGTTACTTCTGTGACGTCAGTCTCCGGTTACTGGTTGGCACCGACTCCAACAATAAGTCATTTGGTATTGTAATTGTTTGAATAACAAGAATTTTATATACTTTCGTTATAAATTTATTGTCTTATGTATACAATAAATTATTATATATACCACATTATGAATCGGCGTTTTCAGTATTTGTTGTTTGAATACAGTCTATGGTATATACATAATATACAGAAATGCCAAATTCCTTACTAGTTTAGTTTTTGAGATAGACCCCGTAACAAAAATGATCTAAAACTGACAACTTTGACAGCCTCCCATTTCTTTATTTTTGAACATAAAAAAGAAGAAAAAATATATTTGTACTCTACTAAATGAGTTTGAAAAAATGATACCTCACATGCCAGGGTAAGAAGAACAAATTCTGCTCCTTTTTCATGTATGGGACCCCCATGAAAAATAATTTAATTGAATTTCTAATTCAATATTCGGTTTTGAGTCAACCTTCTACACACCTTGTGTTTCTACACCTGAAATTTGTGTAGAAACACAAATTTCAGGTCTATAATTCATTGTGAGCCTGAAGTTTGCATCGTTGGATACCAACGAAAATCTTTGAATTTTTAAAAATTTTTAATTAATTTTTTTCGGGTACATTATGACTCCAGAATATCTGTACAGGCTATACAAAACGTCCAAAAAAATTAGATGGCCCAGAATCCACCCTTATTGAGAGGTTAAAAGTGAAAAAGAATAATATCTCGGGTGATAATGACACTCCCAGTTTTTTTATTTGCGGCATCAATTTTGGGCGTCTGCAAAAAGCCACGAAAAAATTAGCAACGATTTCCAACTTCCGGAACCCACCCTTAAGGGGGAGTGAAAATCGAATGAAAATCGTATTTCTGCTGGTAAAGGATTTCTCAGTTTTTTATTTGCGCTGATTGTTCCTAGTACCTAAAGAGACCCACAAAAAAATTGGGAACGATTTTCAACTAACGGAACCCGCCCTTATCGGGGGTGGGTGAGGGGGTGAAATTCGAATAAAAATTGTATTTCCGGCGATAAAGGGATTCCCAGTTTTTTAATTTGCGCCGATCGTTCCTAGTACCAAACGAAAGCCACAAAAAAATTGGCAACGATTTCCAACTTCCGGAACCCACCCTTATGGGGGAGTGAAAGTCGAATGAAAATCGTATTTTCGCCGGTGAAGGATTTCCCAGTTTTCTTATTTGCACTGATTGTTTCTAATACCTAAAGAGACCCACAAAAAATTTGGGAACGATTTTCAACTTTCGGAAGCCGCTCTTATCGGGGGCGGGAGAGGGGGTGAAATTCGAATTCATTCCGTTAGCTAGAAAGAGAGAGAGAGAGAGAGAGCTAAAGACCCGTGACATACGGAGACAGACAGCGAAGTAGTAGTTTTACTAGCAGTTCTATCGTTTTGATCCTAACAAGGAGGCGGCACGGCCGTGGGGTCGGGGATACGGCCGAATTTTTTTGTGGTGAAAGAGGATCCCTAGCACCTCACGTGGTTAAAGTACTAGGACGCACTACTCGGAAAATTCCGAGAAAAAACGATTCAAAGTTTCTCAGGCGCCTTATGAGGTTAAAATTTCAGGCACTTGTCGAGCCGTCGTCTAGTTTAGACGGTAAGGGCTCGATCTTTTGCGCCGGAGGTCTCGCGTTCGATTCCTCCTTCGGATCTTATTTAAAAAAAAATTTTATCCCAACAATTATTCAAAACGTTTTCTCATACCTACATTATTTTTTAAATTTGTTTTAAAAAATTAAAAAAAATAATAAATAAGTAAAATTTTCTATCTGAAGAAGAAATTTTATTTTATTTTTGTGAAAATCTGTGTTGTACTCAGCAATAATAATCGAAGTTTCAGGGCTGTCATCTGGTTACCGTTACTGTACTTACCGTTACTGCATTTCTGGTTACCGTTACTGCACTTACCGTTACTGCATTTTTAACATTTAATTCTCTCCGTGTGGGTGAATCGAATGCGGCAAAAATTGTCCAGCGCTACCACTTGAACTTTAGTTAGAAAGTTGAACTTAGAAAACGTTTTTCTCATACCCAACAATATTGTTCGAAGTAAGAGATGAAAGGAGAAAAAATTGTCGACGCGCCCCTATACGAATTTTTTTGCAAGTTTTCAATTACTCCGATAACAAGCTTAGAATTTTCGTTCGAGGAAGTTGCATGGGCTCAAATTTCGTTTGATATTTTTTTGTTCGTATGACAACGCTGAAAAGGGCGAGGGAAGGATGAAGAATGCCCCGAGTCGAAGGCGAGGGGGTTGGTGGCGGCGACGCCGACGACGGCAGCAACAACAACAGCTACAACGGCACCAGCAGCAGCAGCAGCAACAACAACAACAACGAGAACAGCAACTCCAGATTATGCAACGCGTCGTTGTATCATCATCACCATCATCATCAGCATATCGGGGGCTTCGGAAGTTGGCTCGGCGGGGCTGCGAGAGCGGTCTCCAGTACGGGAACTCACGGATCAACCGGTGGTTACGTCGTTCTGGGTGGGACGCGATACGGACTTCGTCTCTCACAGGTAAAACCAAAAGAAGTTTTGTTTTTTTACATCAATGTTTTTTTTTTAAATTTATGACATACGAATTTCCGTTTTAACGTATGGTGATATTAACTCGCTTGACTTTAACTTACGTCGAAAAATGTATTATTTCGTATATTCAAAATGTTTAGAAATGTTGGCATACTAAAAGAATGAATTGTTTTAGGTAGAATAATATTCTTTTTCCAATTTTTACAATTTATTGAATTTTCGAGTTATGAAATTTTCGAGTTATGAAATAGTAGAATGTACGTGAAATTTATTTTTTTCTATACTAATGTAGGGAAAAGGGCATTCAAAGCTTTTGTGTGTGCTAAAACATGTGAGAGAGCGACTGAGCGGAACAAGACGAAATTAATAAACAAGGGACTGCGAGCGAGTGCTCGTTGCGAGGGCGTTAAATTAAAAACAAGAGGAGGGAGTTGACAACGAGACATTGAGGATGTAAGACATGAAATAATCGCGAGAACACGACGAAAAGAAAAGCGGGCGCATATTCTGTTATTTATCATTCCACATTAATAAAGAATCTTTAACCACTAATTGTTCCTCAACCTATCCTCGTTTATATCTTTGGGAAACCGATCTAACATCTATCGTTTATTTATCCCACACTAATGCATCTATATATATAATAGAGTTTTATTTGCACAACTTGTTATAAAGTTTTTTACAAAGTCTCTTTTCTTACAATCAATCTCATTCAGGAATTTACACCTAACAACTTACGTCCAAAATTCTAACCTATATCCTAACCACTACTGATCGCTGTCGCTCTCATCTTTTTCCTCTTTTTTCATTTTTGCACATAATGCCTCTATTTCTTTGAAGTAGCGGCAAATTCCCACATTTATTTTCCCGCTTAACATATTAATGATCTCCCCCTTGATCGCAACCTCGTTAACTCCTTGTATCCACTCCTCCGCTTCTTTTCTTGCCTCTTTTGGCATCATTTCCCAGCTTTTTTGCAAATTAGGGGGTGCTCCACCGTCTCAAATTTCTCCTCACAAATCCTGCACCGCCAATTTTTCTCCCCCTTCTTTCCCGCCCTCCCACTAATACATCTATTTTTTCGGATTTTAAAATATGTTGGAACTTCAGGATACACACGAATGCATGCATTTGCGCAAAGGAGATTGGAAAAGTATGTTGTTGAAGTTTGCATTTAGTGCACGATTTTGCGTAGAGTCGAATTGATTTACGTTAAGTAATATTGTTACATTTTATTTTCATAACTACTTGAACTTTACAGCTTTTTTCAATAAAAATAGACGTGTTTTTAAGTCAATTAACATTTTTATTTATTTTATAATTTGTTGAATTTCAAGATTCTCTCGTACGAACTCTTTTGCGCAGCGTACAATTGGTTTATTCTCATATTTGAATATATATGGGAATTTTTAGATATACAAAATATATAGCCAATTTTACGTCGAGTAATATTAATTCGTTTTAATTTTGGATACAGTGTAACTTCTTAGCCTTTTAAAACTACAGGAACGAGGTTTTGAGTAACATTTATTTGAATTTTGTAATCCGTTGAATTTTCAGACCCCTTCGATTGCGCGATTTTTCGTAGAGCTTAAGGGGCTATACCAGTGTGAACGCTGAAAACTTGGGTGATTTTCGGGAATTTTTCGTAAGGAAAGTACTCAATTAAATGTTTCGGAAAATTAAGAATATATTTGGCTATATTTGACCTATATTACATAATTTTTTCATTGAAAATATTGAGATCCAAGCGACTTATGCGCTGCCTTCGGAGGCGCCAAAAAAAGTTCCTCCACTGCTGACATGATTCCGGCCGATTGAGTAGCTGAAACCGAAAAAGGAAAAAATGTTAAACTGAAAGGTATTTCCTGTACAATCACGTAGAATTTTCGAAAATATCAAAATCTAACAATATGGCGTAGTTGTGAAAAAAGTCTGTTTTCTTGCCCATAGAATGGTCGTTTTTTTTTCAATGCCAAATCGTCAATTTTCATCCCATCACAAATATCCTACGTCATTGTAGAGTACATATATTCCAAAGTACTCAGTTCAAATTTCAAGTCAATCGGATAATTGCTCTTCGAGTTACAATGACAGCAAATTTGGTAAAACTCATTTCGAGAAAAACGCGCTTAAATATTTAACTATCGATTTTTGCAATATAAAATAATATTGATATAAATGATAATGATATTCTTGAAAGTATAAACTATCGAAAAAGGCAAGAAAAAAATCGATTTTTTGAGTGTCACACTGGTATAGTCCCTTAATTAATTTATTCGCATATTCAAATATATCGAAATTTTGGCAATTGCAATTAAAAAATATACGTTTTTCCGTGGAGTTACGTTAATTCGTTTGTCGAAACGATTAGTTGAATTTTTAAGCTTAAAAAAAAAGCAATTCTTAGGGCAGTGACTTTCACGAAATTTTTTGTTTCTATTTTCTCATTTACTGGGTTATAAATGATGATATTCAATCGGGAGAAGCTGACAATTTTCGTTAACAATTTTTTTACGAGCGTGAAATCGTTAAAAATAATTTCGAATTTTTCGAAAACCCAAACAAACCCAATACCCGCGTCGAAATGTTAAAAAATTCCATATTTTATCACTTGCTTCCGCGAACTTCAAAACCCCATAACTTTTTATGGGGTCTATGGGGTTATGAATTTCAACCTCCCTCAACGCAATATCATCATTTATAACCCAATAAATGAGAAAATGGAAACAGAAAAATATTAGACTCATTTTTCGGAAACGTCACTTATCTAACGAATTACCAAAAAAATCGTTGATTTCGAGTTGACAAATATTTATTTGTTCAAATTTTTTAGATGTTTTTCTTTTGAATAAATGGAGGCAAGATCTTACGATTTAACGTGAGGTAACATTGTTTTAGTTCAAGTTGGACGACAATGGATGATTTTATACGAATTTGGTAGTGATAAATCGAATACCAATAAGGATATATTAATAACCGTTCAGAACGAATTTTAGGTACCGCCTCACCCGTGACCTTCCGTGACGAAAATGGCTCGTGCTCTTGGAATAAATCCCCGAGCGTTCCGTCGTCGCCGTCGCCGTCGTACACACGCGGAAAAGTCCTAGCGGATACTCGTTACCTCTCGCAGTCATCACTCTCCGCTTACGCTCGCTATCGTTTATTTTTCCGCACTAAACATAGAATCTCTATCTCACTAATATCGAGTACGGAAACGAGCGTGGGATAATGATTCGTTAGCGGCAATGGGTTGGAGAGGAAACGAATTTCGGAGGGCTTCCCAGTCCCGGAATTGCATTATTCGCGGAGGATTGCGAAACAAGGACGCGGGGTCAATTTGTGAGCGAAAACTGGACTGAATGTTTCGATTATTCTGGGATGTTCGGGAGATTCGATGGAGAGTCGCGAGTCTTTTAATAGTCTTGGCATCGCGCGATACATTTATTCGGGTCCATGAATAATGAAATTATTAGTGTTCGTAGGCGTCGTTCCCGTTTTGACGAATCGTAGCTCACTCACAGCCGTTCATCGAAACACGCTCTAAATTGTAGTAACAGCGGCAAAAATTTGTTCGATTATTCGGCTCCTCGGGGGCTTCGTTTCGAGTTTATCATTTGTAACGGAAGCGACTTGGCGTCGCGCGTACGTTTGTTAAGGGGAGATACACACCTAGGAGCAGGACAAAGAGGTCATTTTTGTGAATTTTTTCAAGGAAAACTATTTGAAATTTCGGATTGCGGTTTTAATTATCTAAAAGTATATACTTTCAAAAATATGTTTTATTTTCTTTATTTAAAAATATCAAAAGTATACAAGGATATTGTATGATGCTTGGAGCGTCGCAAAAAAATCTGCGTATACGGTACCCACTGGCGTTTCTTCAAAAATCATCTGAAAAAACAAAACCAAAAAGATTATTAAATTAGATACTATAATCTAGGACTTGTCATAGCCGATTTTGAAAATATCGATTTATGACAAAATGGCGGACGTTTGAACATAAATAGTGAGCTTTGGGCCAAAAATTAGTTATTATTTTGCCTGTAAAACAAAAACTAAGTAACGGAAGAAAAAAATCCTATGACAAGTATTAGGTAATGGTGTATAGAATGACCACAAAAAACCTCAAGGCAATCGGTTCATTCGTTTTCGAGAAATCTTGGGTACCGATTTGAAAAACGTGGTTTTGAGAAAAACGCGTTTGAAAATTTGGGAATAAATAAATCATGAAATTTGTCAACTTACATGGAATCATCGATACCAGGCCCATAGTGTAGGTCTTCTACGGTCACGGAATGTTCATAGCTTCTAAATCCTCGACCTCGACCGTTAGGTGTATATCTCTCCTTGAGGAGGTTGCTCAGCTATCGCGAAATAGTAAGAATTTGCTGAAACTTGTTGAGGATACTTGCGAACAGGTGTTACGGCTCTGGGTGCAATTTCAAGTACTTCGTCGGCGTGATTGTTGAGCAATTAATTATTGAAGTTAGGCTCTTATACACGGGCGACATAGCAAAAGCTTCATGAAAACTCTAATACGACTGTCGCAACATAATAAAAATAGTACAAATTGAATGGAACTAGGCGGAAAAAATTCTAGAGATTTTTACGAATAATTTCAACCAAGAGTACAGCGTTTCGTCTCTTTCGTTATCGAGATATACGTGAAAGAAAACATGAAATTTCAGCTTATTCGCTTAAGGCGTTACCCCCACTTGTAGCGCAAAAAAGGCCTTTTTCATGAATTTTTTTAAAGAAAACTATAAAACTTTTTTAATCGATCAATATACCATCTTAAAGAACACATCTTGAAGAACTTTCAGTAATTTTTTTATTGAAAAATATTACATTGTTTAGTGGCAAATGGCCGTCAATGAAATAATGTTTTTATATACACGGTTTGCGGTGACCAACATTGCGGCGAAGTGGATCATCTGAAAAAAAAATGCGGATGGATTTAGTCAAATATAAGTATAAACTAGTCTTTAATCGAAGGATTTTAAAAAATATTCATTTTTCACAAAATGGCGGACAGTCAAAGTTAATGGTTCGATTTTAACGAAAAAAAAACGGCCGTTTTTTGGCTATAAAACGGCCATTTTTTTCGAACAAAAAAAACCGAACGATTAAAGACTACATTTTTATGTATTAAATAAGCCTGCAAAATTTCAAGAAGATCGGTTCATTAGTGTTCGAGTAATCTTGGTCACCGACTTCAGAAATGCCATTTTGAGAAAAACGCGTTTAAAGTTTCAATTTCAGTTTACACGAAGAAAATATTTGTTTTTGTAAACTTACATAGAGTCATCTATTCCGGGCCCATACAGAAGTATGGGCCCGGATACTTATACTTCAAAAAAATGCAATAAAAAAAATCAATTTTTTCAAAATCGCAACTGGGGGTAACCCCTTAAAACGATAAAGCGCCCTACGGCGCGTGCCGACACTGCTGTCAAGTCCGCCATTTTGAATAGGCGCCGAAATTTAAAACGCACAAACTATTGCTTCCTTGCCGCGGGTTCATAAAGAGTATTAAGATATTTTGAATCATTTTTTACGGAAGCTGCCGTACATGTGTTTCGACATAACCTTCAAATCAATAACGCGTCGTCCCTCGACTGCGCATTCATTTTCCGGCTCAAATACTTTTTTCCGCCGTTTTTCAGGTTGTACTTTAACCAACCGTCGATTGTACTGTTTTTCGGTTTGCATTTTACCCTTCCATCTTTTCATTTTCGCCGAACAAAAAAACGGCATTCGCGAAGGAATTCGATTTTGTTGAAATTTGGATATGTTATAAAACACCGAAAAGTAAGCGATACATATCTTTTTTTATCGGCGGAAAAACGGTTTCAAGGGGTGAAACCACCCCTCGAAAAAAGGCATCTCTAGGGGTAATATAGCAGTTTCACACACAAGGAGTCCACCGATTTCAATGAAACAAAAACGAAAATTCTTCTAATCCGAAGCAATGAAAAATCCACTATAGTGACATTGCAAAAAACAATGAAGGGGTGAACCACCCCTATATTTGCTTTTTCGAGGGGTGGTTTCACCCCTTAAAACCGTTTTCCGCCGATAAAAAAAATACGTATCGCTTACTTTTCGGTGCTTTGTATCGTATCCAAATTTCAACAAAATCGAAGGGTGTCACCTGAGGGATGTTCCTTGTCAGTGATACCAGTTACTGAGAAATTGCGCGTTTGCCACGTTTCAACTTGGTTAATAACTTATTCGCTATGTGAATAAACGAAAAAGATTAATAACATTTCTACAGAGTCAATTATATGCATTCCACGTATTTATTAGCTGAAATTTATTTATTTTACGTAACCGAAAATCAGATTATTCGGGGTTGGCAGCGGTTACAGGCGTGTTTAAGCATATGCGTTCCCCTCTTGCCGCCTGGCCCGCAAAGACCCTGAGCAGCCTCCTTAAGGCCTCAACGATATCTCGTTCGAAGAATTTTATCGGTAATGTAATTCGCGGGATCGCAAGAAGAGATGCCAACAATGAGGCAGATCTCGTATTACGCTCCGAGATTCTCGCGCACTCTGCAATCGTACAATTTGCGCTCGCCGATCTGACGGACTCCGAACATGACTTCAGACCTCCCCCCCCCCTCGATCTTTCTTTCGCTCGCATCTATAGTTTTCTTCGTTTCGTATCGAGATTATTTTCACTGCAAATCGGTTTATTTTGCGCGGATTCCGTGCTAGAGGGTTTCTTTATCCTAGTGCACTAATAAAACATCTATCTATCTCTTTCTTTGTCCCTCTCGATGTCGCTGTCTCTCTTTCGTTCATTTGCACAAACAGTGGACCTCCATCTCAACGACCTAAAAACAAGTTTTACTTTAGGCTGGGAAAAAAGGCTGACTTTCATGATTTTTTTAAAGGAACGATTTCTTTAGCATCATTTTTATTAAGGGGAGGGTAGGGGTTTCAGCGTGAAAAAAAAAACACTTTTTTGCGAATTATTTTCATCTATATGGATAGAGTCAATTTATTGAAACCTTTTGTACATTGTTAAGTGTCATTTCAAGAACATTCCGTGAAATTTGTACGCGAAAATATCCACAAACAAGCCGGTGACAAAGCTTTTCCAAGAACACCTTTGGAAAAACACGATTTGCGGTGTTCACTGTATCTCAGCTAGAAATTATCTGAGATCAAGTACCAATAAATTTAGTCAAAGTATCGTCAAATCCTCCCCTCAACGGGCTTTGATAATTTTTTTTCATTTCTAAATTTTTGGTGGTCATGTGAAGTGAAAAGTGTTATTTTTCACGAAAAATTCCGCCATTTTGGGGGTGGAAAACCCCCTCAATGTAAAAAAAATTTCAAACTAACCGTTGGGTAGGTATTTTATATGTAGAAAGTGTGTACCAAGTTTGAAATAAATCGGTCACGTAGTTTTCAAATGGCAGTGAACACGGACTTTGAAAAAGTGGTTTCGAGAAAAACGCGGCACCGGCTTGTTTGTGGATATTTTCGCGTACAAATTTCACGGAATGTTCGTGAAATGACACTTAACAATGTACAAAAGGTTTCAATAAATTTACTCTATCCATATAGGTGAAAAAAATTCGCAAAAAAGTGTTTTTTTTTTAACGATGAAACCCCTACTCTCCCCTTAACGTTTGGAAATGGCGGAGGTATGGCACGGTCTTCTTCTAATTAATCTGCAAAAAAACCAACGAAGCTTTTCCTTTCATTAACACTCATACGTAAAATAAGAACCAAGAAAAAGTGAGAAATGTTAAAAATCGATAAAATTGTACGCTTGGAAACAAAAAGATTGAAGTTTCCGAAAAAAATTGCTACATTTTGCAAAAAAATATTTTTTCTTTCATTTTCGAAAACATTTAGGACCATGTTTTAGACAATAATGTTAGAAATACTTATACCAAATTTCATCAGAAGCGGTTGATTAGTTTTTCAGCTATAAGTCACGCCAATTTTTAAAATGCCGTTTAGAAGACCGTGCTATACTTTCGCGATTTTTTAAGATGAAATTTTAAAAATAGCACGCAACAGCCAATAGTAGTAATAAAACATACCCCAAGTCTCAAAAACGGCGAAGAAATATTTTCTTTATTAAAAAAGTCATGAAATTCAGCAATTTTTTTCCTCGCCTAAAGGTATCTGCCCCCTTAAGGGAGGTTTCCACTTTGTTGGACCAAAAGATATTCGATTTTTCACCAATTTTTTTTGCCAATAATATCAAATGTACAATGTTGAAATTTTGTATGTTTCCTCAGCGGTCTTTATTGAACATGATAATATTTTTTAAAGTTCCTTATGAAGCAAGAAAAACAAACGTATTTTTACTTTGTACAATATTGTGTACGAGTCGAACTAGAATCAAGAAAAAAATTGAAAAATAAAAAAATAGTGATCGTTCGAAGGGGAAGTTTAATTTGAACCAAAAATGTTCGCAGTTTTTTGTTCATAAAATAAAAACGTTTGAATATTTTTGGATAATTCTAGTTTAACTAATGAAGAAGTTTGTCGTACACGTATTTGCAAAATTTCATAAAGATCGCTCATCTAGAGCGTCTAGGAGCACTTCCGCAAGCGAAGAAAATCATCGTCGGCGCACCGAAATATGGGATGCTCCTCCCACGCCCCCCAGTACCATGATTTGTCGAAATTTGAAAAATATCATGTTCGATAAAGACCGCTTAGTAAACATACCAAATTGCAACATTCGATATTTAATATTTTTCGCATAAAAAATTGGGGGAAAATCGAACATTTTTTGGCCCAACAAAGTAGAAAGCACCCTGAGAAAAATTGCCGAAGAAAAATAATTACAGCGGAAACCGGTTATAATGTTTTACTGCTCGGCATCACGATTCTTTATGACTCATTTTATGTTTGTCAAAAAAGTGCCTAAAAATTGGCGTTAACGGATAACAAATGAAACGAGACGATAAGCCAGTATAGCTTCGCACAAAGTCCAGTTTCCGGATGTTTGATCCAGCTACAATGTGCATATCTCAACCCACACTAACGCCCCAAGTGCGCTCGTATTTTACTCGTACGTACATCGCACGAACTTCCGAGGAGCAGAAACGAGGAGAAATATATAGATCAATATGTGCGTGTTTGTGTGGATCTGTATGAATGCATGTATCTGTATGAAATACAGATAGCGATATTTCGCGATTTCCGTCTCAAAATACTCGAGCCATATAATTATAGCGACGTGCCTTATTAGCTTCCCAAATAGTCTGGCCTTCGACGTTTCGGATGATGACTTTTCGAGTACCTCTCGCTGTATCTAGCGAAATAAGTCATGGAGTCGCGTTGTCGTCGTAGCGAGCACTACGATTTCTCATTCGTTGTCCTTGTCACTCTTGTGACAAACGAATTTTTCTTGTTTGAATTTTTGCCCACCAGTGTTGGATTATAGAAAATATGTTCTAGAAGAATTTTCAGCAAAGTGTGTGTTTAACGCTGTAATTTTTACTATTTAGAGGCCGAGTTGAAATTCCAAACTTAGAATGCTCCGACGGTTTGAAATTCTTAATTTCAATGTTTCGAAATTACAAGTTTCGTCGAGATCATGCCAGTGATCTACACAGTTGACTGTAAATGATGCAGAATGGTACGAGTAGCGATAGAATGAGTATACAAATATGATTTCTCGTACGAGATCATTTTCAAAAATAGTATGAAGAAGATCAACGTTTTGTTTGAACGACCAGTAATACGAGATACAAAACTCCGAATATGTAATATTAAGGATGTATGGCAGCTACTGCAGAGTCGTCACAGAACTGATTATGCAATTTGCAAAAATCGCATTTAAAGACTAAATAAAATAATTGTAGTATTCATTGAAGCTAAAAAGGAGATTTACCACAGCTCAAAGTAAAACATGCGGTACAGAGAGAAGAATTTTCAATTTTTAACTGCAAATTTAGTTGCTGATTTGATGTACGTTTTCCCTGACGTTGTCGTGGTTACGACATGCGAGCTAAAGAAATACGAAAACGGTCCCATTTAACTCGCAATATCTCGCAAAATATATGGGCACGTGTCGATTTTTTTTAACGTATCATGCATATTACAGCGATACCGCACAAAAGTTTTTTTTACAAAAGAGTACTCCGGAAATACCTTTTTTGCCAATGTAAAGGGAATTTTGGACGTACAGTCCTATGTTCCCCGTGTTAAATGACCCAACTTTGAATTCGTTTATCTCAGCATTCACATGGGCAAATTTTGTTTTTTTAATCTCAAAAAGTTCTCGATATTTTCCTTTACAATATCAGTGAGTTTCAATTCGAACAGTAGTAAATAACTTAGTTGCCATACATCCTTAAGCATGCCACAAAATTCGGAAATTTTTACTATAGAAAACGAGCTATATCGGAAAGTTTAATATAATAAAAGCTAATAAAAGATTCGTCGGGGTTACGAATGTTTTGGAATCCGGAAATCATAGCTTCGATCATTCAGTTCGCGAAAACTGAAGCTTAGTGTAAGATTCCGACAAAGAACGTTCAGAATGTTCAACATTCCGAAAACACACATAAAGCAGATAGCAAGTTAGCCTAACGCGTTCAGATGACAGCGCCACTACTGTAACGCATGTGAACCATGTTTCCACAAATCAAGTGCCGGAGGTCGAAAATTCTTTAGGAGTTTTGATCTTTCGTGGCAGAATTTTTTCAGAGTTTTTGTCATCCTTCACGTTTTATTGTGAACATATAATGTAAGGATGTTTAGCTATCGATGATTCTTATCGATATTCTTATTTTGGGAACTTTTCCCTGCACAAGCCATTCAGGAACTCGAATTTCTAACTACAATATTTCGGAACTATTCACTCTCTACTTATGGGAAGTTGATACTTGTTCTATGTGCTGGGTTTTCATATCGACGCATTATCCTATGTCCTATGATTATTATTATTTAATTCCTTAGTGGACTGTATTTTTCGGTTATATGATAATTCTGTTTATACAATTTTGGAATTATAAATTTCTAGAAGTATTGAGTACTAGCTAATAAATTCGGAATTTGGAGCGTTCGGAATTTCAACGCGGCCCCATTTTTTAGATACCTGGTTAAACTTTTGTACGGAAGTAGAGTATCGTATAAAGTGTTTTCGAATTAAAGTCTGTTAGGATGGTGGTAGGGTTATGATTTTACAGGAGTTAAAATTCTAAAAACATGCTACTAATGGTGTAATTTTTCCAGAAGTAAAGTTTGTACAAGAATGCAAATACAGGTTGCATGCGTATGGAATTTTGCAAAAATTGGCGAAACATTCTCGATGAAAGAATGTTTACGCTATTTTTTTCACAATTTCGATTATCCTGCTTGCTGTGATTAACTTCCATTCAATTGTGATTACAATGAATGATAAATGTTCGTCTTTTCATGATTTTTTCTGCCCTTCTCACCTCCCCGGTTCTGATTACCTGCCAAATTCCTCCTCCCACTTCCCGCATGGCTTTGGCCATCTCCTCTCCCCACTTGGACGGGTTTCCATTCCTAATGCCTCTCATCACCTCTTTCAGGCACAGCTTCGGCCACCTTCCTTCCCCCATCTTCATCACTTCTACTATGTATTTAGCTGCTCTTCTCCAGGCTTCTATTTCCACCCCTCTGCAACCTGCTTCCATTGTCCAGATGTAGTTGGGTGCGTTAGGGCTGATCCCCATGGCCATTTTTACATACTTTCCCTGCCATCTATCTAGGATTTCCCGCTTTCTCCACCGACATTTTTTTTAAATTCTGACGTTTTTTTCTCGTTGATAACCATTTTTTAACATTTTTCCATTCAAATGGCTGTATCTTTGGCAGAATTTGACGTATTTACATTCGCAAAAAACGAAAATGTGCGTCTTTTCTAGCCTTCCAGAAAAAAATTTATTTAGATTTTATTGAGCAAGTCGAACGTCCGTTTCAGGGCAAAATATGCAGAAATATTTTTTTTCTCAGGGAACGACACTCGTTATTTTATTTTTTACATTTTCCCCGAATTGTGAATACGAAAAACGGATTTTTGGTATTTTTTATATTATGGGATTCGTAAACACCGTGAAGTAACAGCTATTTTTATTTTTCTCTGGAAGGCTAGAAACGAACGCACATTTCCGTTTTTTACGAATGTAAATACGTCAAATCCTGCCAAAGATACAGCCATTTGAATGAAAATATATTAAAAAATGGTAATCTGATGGAATCTGAATGGAAATTTTTAAAAAATGTCGACACTCGGTGAATATTTTTCAATAAAGTAACTCGATTTTTCAAACTTATTTGCGGATTTTTTTTTACTGGCTGAAGTGACGTGGAATGCCTCATATATTTATTCACCATTTTTGAGACTTAGGGTATGTTTTATTACTACTTTCGGCTGTTACATGGTATTTTCTTTACTTATCAATCTTTAAAAATGGCGTAGGTATGACTAAAAAACTAATTGACCGATTCTGATGAAATTTGGTATAAATATTTCTGACCTCACTGTCTAAGATATGACCCCAAATGTTGTGGAAAATTGAAGAAACAAAAAGTATTTTTTTATCCACAATGTAGAAATTTTTTCGGCAAATTCAATCTTCTTGTTCGAAAGCGTGCCATTTCATAGATTTTCAACATTTTTCACTTTTTCTTGGTTCATATTCTGCGCACGAGTGTTAATGAAAGAAGAATCTTCGTTGTTTTTTTTTCGGTTAATCCCGCCGACGCTACGTCTCACGCGGTCTGACAACATCCGGCGCAATCCCTTTAGAAGACCCTGCCATACCTCTGCCATTTTTGAAGATAAAAAAACAACATGAAACACCCACAAGTAAAGGGTGTTTCAAAATGAGGTGACATTTTAATTTATTAATCAAACGTATTATTTATTTGAAAAGTACGAATATTTTTTTTTATTATAAGGTACAAACTTGGAGGTTATGTGTGGAACACGAAGCCGGGTTGAAATTCCGAATTTTGAATGATCAAAACGCTCAAAACTCCGAGAGAATACTACCCCGAAAAATCAAAACTCCGGAAGAATTTTACGCGAAATACTAAAACTGCGAAAATCTGAACACCGTCAAAATAATTCGGCTATGGAAGTTTGAAAAGTTTCAAATTTTTCAATACATCGACGAATTATTTCAAGAATTTTTTTTTATCTAGAAGTGATTTTACGTCCAAAAATTAATCCGTTTCACCACATAGTTTCGGAGATTTTGAAGGTTCAAGTTGAGTTTTGTTCGAGTATTACTACTGAACCAAGTGGAGAAATCCCTTAATTTTTTAACACGCCATTCCTGACACTAATCGCAGTTCATTTTTTTTAAATTCAAATCGAAGCATTATTCAAACCCCTACCAGCCCTATAACTAGTGTTTACGAAATGCCACGTGCCATGACGCTTCGACGTGAACCCTCATCCATTTGGTAATACACGTGGCACCTCGTGAACACTAGTTACAGGACTGTAGGGATTAAAATAATGCTTCGATTTAAATGAAAGCGTTACGCCCCCCTTAAGGGGCTACCCCCACTTGCGATTTTGAAAAAATCGATTTTTTTTATTGCATTTTTTTGAAGTATAAGTATTTGAGAATAGATGGCTCTATGAGTATAGGAATAGATGACTCTATGTAAGTTTACAAAAAAAAAATATTTTCTTCGTGTAAACTGAAATTGAAACTTTAAACGCGTTTTTCTCAAAATGGCATTTCTGAAGTCGGTGACCAAGATTACTCGAACACTAATGAACCGATCTTCTTGAAATTTTGCAGGCTTATTTAATACATAAAAATGTAGTCTTTAATCGTTCGATTTTTTTTTTGCGAAAAAAATGGCCGTTTTATAGCCAAAAAACGGCCGTTTTTTTTCGTTAAAATCGAACCATTAACTTTGTCCGCCATTTTGTGAAAAATGAATATTTTTTAAAATCCTTCGACTAAAGACTCGTTTATACTTATATTTGACTAAATCCATCCGCATTTTTTTTTCAGATGATCCACTTCGCCGCAATGTTGGTCACCGCAAACCGTGTATATAAAAACATTATTTCATTGACGGCCATTTGCCACTAAACAATGTAATACTTTTCAATAAAAAAATTACTGAAAGTTCTTCAAGATGTGTTCTTTAAGATGGTATATTGATCGATTAAAAAAGTTTTGTAGTTTTCTTCAAAAAAATTCACGAAAAAAAACCTTTTTTTTGCGCCACAAGTGGGGGTAACGCCTCAAATCAAGCAGACAAATTCGAGGCTTGGATCGTGTTCTCACATTTTCGTTTGCTTTCAGGAGAGCATACCGCCGTCGAGTTCGCGGGAAGATTCGCAGGATCGTGGAAGTCGCATCGTCGGGGGGACGAGAGACTCGAGATTGGCCAGGCGTGAGAATGACACGAGTGGGGAGCGCTGGACGGACAAGTGTCCAGGGGCGGTCGCGGCGATCTTGACGACGACGACGGAGCAAAAGACGTCGATAGATTTGTCGTCGAGCATCGCCGATTGTTGCTGCATAGGGCCGCGTTCGCGTCTTCCGTTGCCACGTTTGCCAATGAACGTGCCAATGATCGACGGAGCAACGAACGACGGCGCGGCCGATCGGGCGGCTCATACCGCTGCTGCTGCCGCTGTCAATGACGCGGCCGCTGTCGGCAGCGACGTCGCGCGCGGCGGACGAACGCCGCGGTCACCACCACCACCACCAATACCAACACCAGCACCAACGGCGAAAAACGAATCGGCACGACTACCGCCACCGCCAAACTCCAATGCTAATAATAACCGTGGGACGCACCAAGCGGTTGGTCAACATCCACCGCAATCGCAGATCGACCAGCAACATCAGGAGCACCCGGATTCTCCGCAGCAACGCTCAGCCGCAACTGGCAAAATTAACGCGAATAATCCGAACAACAATTCGCGAGGCGTCGCTTCGAGCTACGTGCCAGTCGCTCAAACGGTCACCTCGGTGCCCCGACAAATTGCCCAGTGGACGAAACATCAGACGCTCAAGCTTCAGGTACACTCTCGCCTCTTCCGTGTCTCTTGTGTGACCTGCGGGGCGCGGGCAGCATCCTTCGATGCTCGTGTGGAGAGTCGCGATCGACGAGAGTCCGGGGACAGGGGGAAGGGACGTACGGTAACGAAAGCGATGAAGTAACGCCTCTCACCGACCTATCGATCTTCTTACCCCCATGGAAATTTGTATACGCGAAAATATACTGCAAATGTATTTTATTGATAATTGTAATATATGTGAAATGTATGCCATATATTGAAAATACATGTTGCATATATGTGCCAAATTCGAATTTTCGTAACGTTTTTATATATGAGATGTATATGCGTGGTATTACTGTGTATCAATGTATCATACATCAATGATATATGTAGCATTTACCCTGCATACATACCACATATACCCCCATGGAAATTTATGTATGGAAAATATATGCAGAAAATATATGCTACATATATATATATTAGACTGATTCACAAAAAAAATTTTCTTCTGGATTCTCGTGCTATTGTTGGGCACTGATAAAACAAAATTTCTCTAAAAAGATGGGCGCGGTCACTCAATTTTTGGAGGTGGCTATCTCGACTTTTTTGTATTTGAATTTTTTTTAATGAACGTATTGCATTTAAGCATAGTCATGGCTTCGGATTACGGATAAAAATCACATCCAGCAGCTATTTCGTAACAAAAATAAACTCTAACAATTTGACAAGATTGCAATATTCACAATTCAAATCCAGGTAGATCAATAATGGCGTCTATACTACTCTCGTTATTCATGTAGATTTATTTATAAGCATTAACATTTCGCACTTTTTACGAAAAATTAAATTATGAGCTTTTATTCATCAATCATGTACTTACATTTTCCAAATGCTACACTTATATTATCTTCAAACTCATTTATATTCGCGCAGGCCACTGCGCATACCACTGCGCATGTCATTGCGCATCCGCAGCGCCATTTTGTATTGGCGCAGCGCATTTGTAAGTGGTGTTATTTTTTTCAATGTGACTCAATTAGAGACAATTTTAACTTTAAAATTTAAAATTTTTGTTTTCTAGGGATTCAATGTGTGCGCGACATACTCTTCTTCGTCGCAAAACAGCTGTGAAACATACTATTTCCTTTATTTATTCTATTTCCGGTATAATCTAATACCATGATTATATTTATTACGTAAAATCCCGAAAAAAATAACAAAAAGTCGAGATAGCCACCTCTAAAAATTGAGTGACCGCGCCCATCTTTTTAGAGAAATTTTGTTTTATCAGTGCCCAACAATAGCACGAGAATCCAGAAGAAATTTTTTTTTGTGAATCAGTCTAATATATATATATATATATATATATATATGGGTCGCATATATAGTGACGAAAAATAGAATAATACGTATATATTCAGTATATATGCACCAAATATATGACGCATATATGACCCATATATTTTCGATATATTTATCTGACCAAACCATATATGCTACGTATAAACACTATATACGATGCATATATGAGGCATATACGACGCATATATTTTCGATATATTTTCAATCTATTTTTTTGTCAGAAAAATATATCAAAAATGTATGCGTCATATATGACTCATATATGTGTCATTTATGCGTCATATATGACGCATAGATTTTTGAGACATATTCCTGACAAAAAATATATGCTGTGTATAAACACTATTACAGTTAAACTTAATAAAACTTAAACTTAAAAAAACTTAACTTACAGTTAAAGTACGCTATTGCATATAAACACTATATACAGATATGCTACGCATATCTGTATATATGTGGCATATATGTACCATTTATGCAGTATATATGTGGTATGTACGCAGTGTGTATGCAACATATATGCTAAATATATGTGGTATATATGCAGGGTAAATGCTACATATATCATTGATATATGATACATTGATATACAGTAATACCACGCATATACATCTCGTATTTAAAAACGTTACGAAAATTAGAATTTGGCACATATATGCAACATATATTCTCAATATATGGCATACATTTCACATATATTACAATTATTAATAAAGTAACTTTGCAGTATATTTTTGCGTATATAAATTTCCATGGGGGTACTCTCGAATTCGTTGTGATTATTTGGAGGATTGCAGCCCTAAACCCGTACACGATTTTTTTATACTCGTTATTTACCGAGATTACGATGACGAATAATATTATTGGGGAAGATTGGGTTTTTTTCATCGGAATGATTTTTTCATCATTTTTGAAACTCAGGGTACGTTTTATCGCTACTTTTGGCTGTTACGTAGTATTTTTTATTTTTATTAATGTTTGGAAATAGCGCAGGTACGGCACCGTATTGTAAACGGGTTGCGGCGGATGATGGCAGATTGATTAATCTGAAAAAAAATCCAAGGAAGTTTTTTGTTTCGTTAATACTCGTACGCAGAATATGAACGAAGAAAAAGTGAGAAATTTTGATAATCGATGAGATTGCACGCTTTAAGGATGTATGGCAGCTACTGCAGAGTCGTTACAGAACTGATTATGCAATTTGCAAAAATCGCATTTAAAGACTAAATAAAATAATTGTAGTATTCATTGAAGCTAAAAAGGAGATTTACCACAGCTCAAAGTAAAACATGCGGTACAGAAAGAAGAATTTTCAATTTTTAACTGCAAATTTAGTTGCTGATTTGATGTACGTTTTCCCTGACGTTGTCGTGGTTACGACATACGAGCTAAAGAAATACGAAAACGGTCCCATTTAACTCGCAATATCTCGCAAAATATATGGGCACATGTCGATTTTTTTTTTAACGTATCATGCATATTACAGCGATACCGCACAAAAGTTTTTTTTACAAAAGAGTACTCCGGAAATACCTTTTTTGCTAATGTAAAGGGAATTTTGGACGTACAGTCCTATGTTCCCCGTGTTAAATGACCCAACTTTGAATTCGTTTATCTCAGCATTCACGTGGGCAAATTTTGTTTTTTTAATCTCAAAAAGTTCTCGATATTTTCCTTTACAATATCAGTGAGTTTCAATTCGAACAGTAGTAAATAACTTAGTTGCCATACATCCTTAAAACAAAAATATTGAAGCTTCCGAAATGGCTACATTGTGCAATGAAAATATATTTTTTCTTGAATTTTCGAAAACATTTTGGCACATGTTTTTGACAGTAAGGTTAGAAATATTTATACCTATTTTCATCAGAGTCGGTTGATTAGTTTGGAGCTACACGCCACGCCAGTTTTGAAAATGCAGTTTAGAAGATCGTGCTACACCTCCGCCATTTTAAAAGATTAAATTTAAAAAATAGCACGTAACAGCCAAAAGTAGTAATAAAACATACCTCAAGTCTCGAAAATGGTGAAGAAATCCGCGCTCCGTTGAAAAAGTCACGAAAATCAGCAATTTTTTACTCGCCTAAAAGTATCTCCCCCCTTAAGAAAAAGTGGCGAAGAAAAATAATAACAGTAGAAAACCTAGAATAGGAAAAAAATAGAATTATGTTCGTCAAAAAAGTGCCTCAAAATTGGCTTTAACTGATAACAAATGAAACGAGACGATCGAATTGCACGCCTAAACCCGACACCGATTTTTTTAGGCACGTAGTTTACCGAGATTACGATAACGAATAATATTATCGGGGAAGATTGTGTTTTATTGTTAAAAAAAAGATTCGGCTCGGAAATAATGAAATTTGAATGTACGAGTGGGTTCACCGGCAAACCTCAACCAAAACTCCGTAGCTTGTTTTTTTGTCTTAGAATATCAGCAGTGACATTGGTTTGTTTGGAATCTGGAAAAAATGGAATACTTCCAAGAGAGGAGTTTGTGTGGATTTATTTTCTTTTCGATTATTATTATCATCATTATGGTACTTCAATCTATTCACCCATGTAAATTCAGTCATAAATCACATCCCAACAATTGGCAGCCACGAAATATCGCAAAAGCGGACAGCCCGCTACATTTTACTTTCTTTCCGTTTCTTAGTCATTCTTTTAGGTCGATTTCAATCAATAAAAAAAACTAGCGTCTTGTAATCAAATTGAAGGGATTCCATTCCTAATAAAGTCGAAAACCAACATATTCGGGGATCATACGAGCCAAACGTTTCTTCGAAAGTAACGAGTAGGCGATGAATCTGTTTGGGTTCGTCGTTCGCGCTCGTAGGAGTCGTTGTCATTCTTTATCAGGGAGAATCTCGTCGCGCGTAATTGGCGTTTTTTGCATCTCTTACCGGCGGGATAATTCCGTCCCGAGGAATGCGGTTACGCTTATCGTTACGTTGAGTCACATATGAGTCGATCGACGCCGGTTATTAAGATCCGTGGAATGAAAAGAATGGAAAGAAGAGTCTCCGGATGAGACTGAGAGTATTATTATTTTTGGCGTGCCTCTCGTGACTAAGCTCGTCTACTTTGTCTATCGGAGTCTTCGAAAAGATCCACACACACGCAAACACAATGTATACGGGGAAAGGTAGTTCCGAAGATGTTCAGCTTTGGCGACGTCACAGTCGACAATTGTACTCATACTCAACGTTATATAAGTCCTGATGCCTTCAATACCACCTTTCGGTAATTTCAAGTATATTTGTGTAAAGGCCACTTCGACAATCGGCCTGTCCCGAAGATCGATTCGTTTGTTAAAATTCAAGCACCGTTCTCAAAACAGTGGAGAACGTTACGTTGATATAACGGAGTCGAAATTACCTTCCCGCAAACATATATAAACATGCAGGGGCTACATCTACCTGGAGGCCGGAAAAAAGCCAAATTCAGAATTTTTTTCTGGGAAACGCATGGCCGCCGGCAAATTATGAAATTTTTCTCGCGACCTTTGGCGGTCGACACGTCAGGATGTGTTGCCCGTACATTCCCTACCCAATGTGAGCTTCGGCAAGAATTTTAAGTACTTTGCGATGAGATTAATGTTTTAAAAAATCAACCACATTGAAGATGCTAAGAACATTAATTTCTGGTAATAATAATCCAAAAAAGGTGTAAGTAAATTGTTGAAAAAAAATTGTTCAACAAATGTCCGGTGAACTACTTTTTTTATTTTATAAAATTAATTCGTAGATTTTTCTGAATTGGTATGCATTTTTTAAAGAATTTTCTTTCTATTTTAATTTTAATTTTAATTTTTTTAATTTAAAAAAAAATGGACGAAGAGTCACAAATTTTCAATATGTTTTCGGAGCAATGTTCTATATTAAATCCGAGAAGTGTCCGGGGTATTGAACGAACAGTGTCATAAATTGAAAAATTCCAAAAACGGGATTTTGGAAATTCAGAGCAAATTCTTTAAAAAATCATATGTATTCAGAAAAATATCATAATTTATTTAATGACACGAAAAATCAAGATTATCGCAGATTTTTTGAACAAATTTTTGTTTATAAATGTTGCGCATTCTTATTATTCAAAACCAATGTTCTTAGCATCTTCAATACGGTTGATTTTTTTCAGATTTTAATGTTATCGCAACATACTCAAAATTCTCACCGAAACAGACTTTTGGTAGGAAATGTACGGGCAATACATCCTTAAACGGTCCATCTGAAATCTAAAAACCGAGCGGGTTATTCAAGTCAACAATAAATACGAGTCGTTGACGATCGTCGATTTTTCAAATCATTTTTTTTTTAACAACGTGGTGACCACTTGATACTCGAGCATACAAAATCTATGTAAAAAGTCGTCATTTTTACGTAACGATTAAAAAATGAAGATCGATTTTAAAAAATGTGCGATCGTCATCGACCTTTAAATGTTTCTCATATCTCCTGTAAATTTCGAAATAATCCCGCACGTGATTCTCGAGATATCATGTCCACCGGCATTGAAAACAGCGTTTCGAGAAAAACTCGTTCAAAGTTTGAAGTATGGTGCTACCGCTCGGCACACTTTCGGAAGCTGTAGCTCATTCAAATTCAAGAATATTTCAATGAAATTTTCCGGGATTATAGCTAAAAGGTGCTATCGAATAAAATCGTAGCCCGTTAAAGATACGTAGAAACGTCAATTTCCAAGCTACCTGGTCAATAATAGTCTCGGGATAAATATCACGAAGACCTATCAACGTATATAAGTTGACGAACTATATTCGAACGATTCAAGATTCTTTTTTTTCTTCTCTCCATCTTCTCGTCACGCACACGAATATAGATTTTATCCGTCGAAATCCTCGCTCCAGTTGAGCCCAACGGGTTATAACGGCGCCACCCTGGGCTACGCGTACGTGTGCGCGCATATCCGCGTGTCCGGCGAATTCTTCCGTTTGATATCAGTCGACATTTTTTTCAAAATATATCATCATTCGGGATCGAATTTTGGAACTACACGAGGCAGACCAGACAAATTAATTTTCCGAGTCTCCTGACGTGGTGAACACCCGCGCATTTTCCGTTCATACTCTCGCCTCATCTCTCTTTTTCTCTCTCTATCTCTCTCTCCACCTCCCCTCCTCCTTCTCTCTCCGCCTCTCGCTCTCCGTCTTTCTTACTCTAGCTCTTTCTTTCTCTCTCTTACTCTCGATTTCGAGGGTTTCGAGGATAGCTCTTGGCCCGTACGAAAAGACGACGCTGTTGCGAACCAAGGGGGAAGACGATAGAGAGGGGGAGAGAGAGAGAAAGAGAGAGAGAGAGAGAGAGAGAGAGACTCTAGGCGCGAGTGATCGACTATTTTTGTCGTTGCTTCTCCTTGGTATAAGCACGCTTTTTCGCGTTGCTCCCGCTTCTCTCTCTCTCTCGAGATTAAAGCTTTCCAAAGCCCGCGAGGTTCCTCAGTGGCCGGAATAACAGTCGACTGGTCTCTCTTTCACGCGCGACCACCCGAAAGCCACATCACTCGTTATCGCGTCTCTCGTGTAAATCGAATAAAAATACAAAAATCAAAAACTTCGGCCCGGGCGCCACGTAATCCTCGAATTCGTCGAAGAAATTTTCGGGTTTTTTTTTCCATTTTCTTTTTTTCTTCGTGGTCTACACCGCGCGTCCGCAGTGTCCAATATTCGTTCGGGATGGATTAAGATTTTTTCGTTCGCGTCGCGCGGCCTCGAGCAGGATATATATACTTGTTGTCTTCGACAGGAGCCAGCAGTGACAGCGGTGGACCGATTGCACAGATTTCGATGGAGCGGGGGCGGAGGAGGAAGCGGGAAGAAATCCTCTTCCGGCCCCCGCAGCGAGAAGGCCGAACGCCTTCGAGAATTGACGGAAAAACTGAAAGGCCCCGCGCCCGTTCCACCACCGAGAAGACCCTCGAGACTGCAAGCCTCCGCCTCACCACCACCTTACAATCAACCTCCGAGCCAAACGGAATATCAGCATCCACAGGTTGTGACGATCTCTCACTATTTTACGCGGTACACGTACCACGTTCGTACTCTTGGACGATGCTTCGCGGATGAACGGGTTTTACTCGCGACTGCCGGAACAGGCGTTTTTCCTTTTAATTCCTTCAATATCGCAAATCGCTTTTTTCGGAATTAAAAGTATGTATTAAATGTTAAAAAAGTATTAAAAATTGAATTAAATGGTTTTCGGTCGGAATTAAAAGCCGCACAACTTTGTCAGGACAATTATAGTAAATTAATTTTCACATCGATGTCTTCAATTCGAGAGTGAAGAAAAGAAAAACGTTTGCCAATTCTATAATTTGTTCATTTTCGTGCCAAATTGTACATTCTTTTATAGCACAGTGTGACCTAAACCCGCACTTTACGCACGCTTTTCCGTGACCTAAGTAGCCCTTTTTTACACCGTACGAAAATCGATCGCCTAACTTCACAGATGTATGAAAAACAAAAGAAAATACTTTTAAATGTCATTTCAAGCTTGAAAATTCATAGCGGACAAGTAACGGGACAGGGATAGGTTAGCGATTCTCCTAAAAACATTTTCATGTTGTAGAAAAAATTACAGCGAAATCAAAACGAAACGCTGACCCATAGTTTGTTGTATGGAAATTATAACTTTCATTCAGAAATGGACAGTTCGGGAAGTGAATTTAGTGAAGATGAGATAAACGAAATTGTTCCAGACGCTATAAAAGAAATAGCGAAATCGGTGACTCTAAATTTGTTGCCCAGTAAATCGAAAACATTATATACAGCAGCGTATAACGCATTCAATGGCCCTAGCAGCAATCTAACATTGAATAATTGCAATGTCACACGAACATGCGGGACTGACAATAAGATGGTGCAAACCGACAAAAGCGGTTAAAAAAATCGTTACAGTTTGTAAAATTGATGTTTTAATTATTTGCGTTGAAAAAATTAAAGTTATTCCTCTTGTTTCACCTACTTTTGTGTACATTATTTAATAAACGTACATGGATTATCGAAATTATTATTCTGGTGTGACAGTTTTTCAATTTTTTTTCTTCCGTGCTTGACTTGCGGTTAACGTTGAGATTATATGATATTTTAACGCAAGTTTAAAAATGATAATTTCATCCCTCGGGGGGGCTGCGCCCCCCCGAACCCCCCTCTACACCCCCTCCCCGCGTCCGAGGCGGGTTTATGTCACATGTGCTATAAAATAGTATACGATACTCGTGACTTGAGTAGCCTATTATTGCACGGCGGTTAGCACCCTCGCTGCGCTCGGGCGCTAACTTCACGCCGTGCAATAATAGGCTACTTAGGTCACACGTATCGTAATATACTATTGTAACAACATTCTATTCGCGTTTTTATATCGAATGCAGGCGTTTACCTGAACAATATATCGCCGCGAAAATTGTCTCAAAAATTAAATCAACACGAATGGAGCAAAAGTGTAATTATTCGTCGCGTCATTCGCGATTGCAGCTGACGACGCCGAGCAGCCAGGATTATCCGCGTCAGGAGGTCCGCGCGGGAAATCGCAGTTACACGTACAGCGAGGGCAGTCTGGCGTCCTCGTCGTCGACGTCGTCGTCTACGTCGGGAAAAAACGGAAGTGCGATCGGGGCTGGTGTTTCGTGCAACGAAGCGAGCAACAGTAAAGGATCGGTGGGCAGCCTGGCACGTGTAAATCCAAAGACGTTTACGAGAAGTGAGAGTGCGGGTGAGGAGTGTCGTTCGAACGAGAGAACAGTCGCGTCGAGTAACGACGACGCGTCGAGCCTCGGTGCTCGTCGCGCCGGCTCAACGACGTCGATCGTTCACGGCAATCGAAGCGATAGAAACGTCGGTGCGTGTGTCCGTGCGGCGGATACGTCGCGAGAGGACGGGAGAATGAGAAATCAGCGGGACGATCGCAACAGTGACGGTAGTGACGTTGTTTACGCTGACAAGGAACGCGATGAGACGCACGTCGACGAGGACAGTAGCAATAACCTTAGCGGAATTCGCAACGAGGCGAACAAAACGATCGGCCTCGAGACTCGACACTACAGGCAATCGAGTGATTCGTTGTTGGACAGTGCGGCGAGGAGATATCGCGAACAGCCAACGGGCTGTTACGTCGCTTCCGGATGTTTGGGCGCGACGGAAACCGAAGCGAGGGACGCGGTGGCGAGGCTCGAGCCACGAGGACCTTTGCTCAATTATCAGAAAGGCGGCGCGCCGTTTAGAAGCGCCTCTTTCGGTCAAGCGGACTTCAATCAAGGTTCGTCTCGACGATCCTCGTTCTCGTTCGTCAAACACCCGAAAACGATATTCGATCCGGAGCACTTTTTTTTTAAATTCTTGCCAAGAGTGTCGCAGCGGGTGCGCGCCATTTTGGAATAGAAATCTTTTGGTTCCGAAGCTTCGTCACGATGCTATATAATCGCCAGTATTTTCGCAATCGACCGTTTTGAAGCTCTCGATCGCAACGTACAAATGTGCTCCTACTCTCCTTCGAAATTTAGCGTTTGATATGCGCGTTCGATGTACCTCGACGCGCGCGGCTAATTACGCCGATCGGCTCGCTACACTGGCTCCGGTAGGAAAATCTCTCGAATCTATCGCTTTTCTCGCCGGGAAAAAACGTGAAAAGCAACGCCGCGAGACGGGGCGGGAAGAGAATAATTATGAAGAAGACGCGCGCGCGCGAGTGTGGGAGAAAGACGGCGAAGAAAACGTACACAGACGCGTGGCTTCTGCCGAAAGCGCGCGCGAACGGGCCCGGAGAGCTTTCAAAATAACAACGTTGGCACGTGTAATGCCTGGCGACGGGGGCGAGAGGGGGAAAACGGCGACGACCGCGAACAGCAATGGCTGCTCGCGCGCGGCCTTGAAACCGATGCGTCCCTCTGATATTTCTCTTCTACATAATTCTACATATTTCGTCCCTCGCGCTCGCGCTCCTCTTCGCTTCGTTATACTACGTATTCTAACACACGAGCAATCACCCACTCGTATACCCACACACGTATATAAATACGTACGTGTATGTATAAGCCTGAAGCGCAAAGAGCAGAATTTCGATGTCGAATATCGACGTGCGCAACGGCGAAAAAAAGTAAAAGCCTTACGAGTTGTCCATTGGGACGAAATTTTAGAGGCGAAAAACGTAGCCAAGGGATACTCGAGGTAGTTATTGAAGAATAAGCCCCATGGTGCTTTGCTCTTGTTCTCGACTGAATTCTTCATAAAGTAGATGACATTGAGCGTCGTTGTTTTTTCGTTGCGATTTTCATACTTCCGTAAACTCGAGTCATGATTTTTTGAGAACGTCAATGGAACTGAGACCGAGGGCCGAGGTTTCAGTCGAAAAGCGTGGTACGCCGTTTTTTCTTCGTACATGAAATATCACACGATATCTCAACTTTGAAAACGAATGGAAAAGCAAATACCCAGCCCAAGTATCGAACGCCCTCACGGGCTGAGCGCGAAATCAACTTTGTCGAGAAACTAATTTTAATTAATTAGTTAATTTTAAAAAAATTAGTTTTATTAATTAGTTTAGTTTTAATAGTTTTAATTAATTAGTTTAGTTTGACTAGTTTTAATTAATTGGTTAATTGGTTTTTTCTTTGTTCGTTGGGCTTGCCGAGGGCAGTGGTGAATCGTCAGAAAATCGAGCCGATCGTCAATGCGAATCGCGGAACAACCGACGTCAATAAGGAAACACGGGCGAGCACTTTACCGAGGCGCAGAGGCGCCGTTAGTCAGAATCAAGCGACAACGGCGACGACGGAGGCGACAACGACGGAGCCCGAGAACATTTCCAATCGTCCGAACAGCCCCCGAGCCTCGACACCGAGTTTGGACAGCGCGGTTGGCTCGGCCGAGGGCCTCGGTATAGTTAACCAAAACGTTCACGAGGATACACGCCCGAGAAGCGACGGTTCCGACAGCCTCGGTACTTCGAGCGCACTCACGAGCCCCGAACCTCCAGCCAGCGTCGGCGATAACAATCATCATAGCCACAATCAAAATCATCAGCAGCAACATCCTGATCGTCATTATCGTTACAACGAGACGTCGCGCTACGAAACCGTCCCCTCGCACGTTCTCCAACCCGGTGACGCGTCGTCGATCGTCGAACGTACCCAGGAAAATACCCATGAGGAAATTGGCAACAGTGCGAGAGGTCGGAATAAGCAAATTTACTCACCATATCAATTCAAAGGGCGGAGCATTCTTGCAACTTCGCGAAAATACACAATCGTTTAACGCGGTCCTCTAGTTTCTCGGCTGTTTTTTTTACGGCTTTTTCAATAATTTTTTACGGGCGAAGCATCGAAATAATCAATCTCATTGTTTTTGCATAATCTTTATTAACATTTACATAAGCTTTACGAATTTTTTGAAGTCAAAATATATAATAGAATAAACGTTATAGTGGCCGACAGGAAGACATCAAGTAAAAGAGGTGCTTGACGGTGACCAAGATTGCGGCTGTTCTGCTTATCTGAAATCAAAAAACCAAACGGCATTTTAATCTTCATATTTAAGACTAGCGATTGAACTAGATTGAATTCTAAATTACAAAAATTGACTTTTTTATACACTTTTGAAAATTACATTATATTTTTTACTCATTTTTTCTTAAGTTTTTCGCTCGTACAAAAAAAAACTATCGAAGCAATCATGATAATCCTAGTTCAATCGCTGGCTTATAACATATTAAAGATGCTGTATAAATTTGAACAAGATCGGTGCAGTAGTTTCTGAAATATCGTGGTCACCGTTTCGAAAAATGGTGTTTCGAGAAAAACGCGTTTGAAAGTATACCTGCTCCGTATACCTGCTCCGTTCCAGGGCCGTAACTTGTGAACCACTTCGAATATCGAAAAATCCTTTGGCACACATTTTCTACACATATTGTAGATGTGATTTATGAAAAAAAAATCGATTTTTTCGACCCGAGAAACTAGAGGCCGCCTTACGAAACGTTATGACAAACGTAAAAAGAGCAAGTAATGCTGTCTTTTTGTTTCATTGAGGGATAACACCACTCTAGCGGCGGAAAATAAGGCCTAACTTTGACTATTTATTTTGGGAGTATGAGAAAAGGAATACGATTTATTCAACACAAATTAAAGTATAAAAAAAACGTATTATAATTTTTATACGAAATGGCGGCGACAGAGACCATCTTGAAAAACGTGATTTTCACAAATAGCTTCACGGGACGACGGTTTTCTCGTAAACAAAAACAAAAAAAATTATAATGTATATATTATTAGCTATGGAGCTACGTTTTTTTTGTTATCCAATTTTGAAAAATGGCGCACCATGAAAGGAAAATCGATTTTTTGCCCGAAAAATAAGTAGTAAGTTGTTTATAAAAAAAGTTTACATTTAATGAAAAAATGGCTACAGCCTCCCATAGAGAATGTTATTGTGAAGCTACTATCAAAATTTCAAATCGATCCATGCAAAGGTATTCGGGTAACCCGTCATCCCGGTTTGAAAAAAGTGGTTTCGAGGCAATCGCGTTCAAAGTTGTACGAGGCGCCTGAAAGAAGTCCAATTGCAGTACAGGACGAATTGCATATTGTTTTTATGACCTCGAAGTATTTTTTGAGCGAAAAAAAAAAACGATTTTTCCAAAATCCTAGAGTGGTGTTATGTCTCAATGTTAACCGATGTACAGAAACGTGGATGGAGCCGCACGAGGTGATCATAACGCCGCCGGAAGAGCCGAGACTGAGCCAGACGAGCGAGGGCAGCGAAGCCGCGAGCGAAACGCCCTCGCCCGAGGCGCTTTCACCGTCCGGCAAGATTCGACGCTCACGGGGCGACAACAGCAAAAGAAGAAAAGGTGTTTACATAACGCAGTGGCCGGAGCCGTCGGAGAACGACAGGAGCAAATTGGCGGCTCAGAGTAGCGAGGAGAGAGAGGATCCGTCGATAACTTGGAGCGATTTGTCCGACTGCGAGGGCCACACACCGAGGAGGTTCGACAAATTCCCAATCGTTCCATCGAAGCATTCGACGCACGATTCTTTTTCATACCAATTTACTTCTCAGCGGCGAGACATTTTGACTTTTTTCTTTCTCTCTTTCGATATTTCCAACTGCAGCGTTTACATTTTCGAAGTATCGCGGTGTGCGAGTGTGCGTATTTACAAAAAATTGTATTGCAGATACAGCAAAAGACCACTTCGCGGTCCTTACGGCCAGATGCTCGAAGCGGAAATGGCCAAGCCGAGAACAACGGACATAGCACTCGAGGAGGGCCTACGACCGAGGCGAAAAATTTCGGCAAATTTGTCATACACCGGTGGTACGAGCGCGAGCAATTCGGAGCCCCCGACACCTTGCCATCACAGAACGACTTCGAGCCCTAGCAAACTCGAGAGCCTGCCCGGACCGAGTCCCGAATTACTCGCTGAACTTCTTCGCGGCTCATCCGAGAGAGTCGCACGGGCACCGGCTCATCGTAACGTGAGTCCTTTTTCTTGGTGTTTTATTGCACAATAATTATTCAATTTGCGCAGCTCTAATTACAATAGTCGATTATTTAATTGAAGTTGCGTGATCGTTAATCGTTCTACGAGTAAAACAAATTGGAAACTTGCACGATGTTGCCTCGTGATTTTATTTCGCGCGGTAAGATTTCCCTATGAGCGAGACGGGTTTTCGAACAACCATTTTCTTCATGGTGGAATTGAGCTTTATGAGCGAAATCTAACATTGAGGAAGCAATTTTCATGCTTCTAGCTCGCACGTTTTTTTTTCTTGAGCCATCCGTTCGTAATACTCTATCGAAGTTCAATAGAATTCAAAAAGCCACATTTTTCAAAACCCAATCTCTTAAAACTTTCGCGGATTTTAGCTGGCCATAAGAAATATAACTTCGAACGACTTAAGGTTCTTACTGAATTTTCTAATACGAACGATTACATTTTTGAAATAAACTCTGAAGTCCGTTTAACCGATTCGCGCCAAATTCAATCTCACGCGCCTTCGAGTGCTATCCTTGATGTATAAATACATTCATCCTGATGTTTCCAAATTTGTCGATGCAGCGCGAACAGGAAAATCTATAACGACGTACTTTCGGACATTTCCTTACAAATGTGATTTTTCAACGTTCCCAAACAATCTGATCATATTTTCAGTGGAATCCCGGAAAAGAAAATCTTCACCCAAACAAAGTTTCCTTCACGAGGAACGGAGAAATATTTTGCATCTCATGATACTTTTTTTTTCTAGCGATTCCTTCCATTGATCTTTTACTCGTGATAATTCGCGTCAGAATTTCCACGTATATATATCACGCGTATGATTCAGCCTCGCGTGAATCCGCATTCACATGTTTTCGCATATACACGTGGAAAGAAAATCCGTAAGCCCCGCTTACGCTACGTAAAGTTTACACGAATCTCTCCCGTCTGTGAGATAGAAAATTAAATATTTAAATATTCCACACAGAACACAGATAGTACATGCGCCAGGAAAAATTCCGTAAATGCCAGAACGACGCAAGCGGAATGCACCAGATGCACTTACGGATTATTATTATTTTTTCTCATTATTATTGTATCTCGCGTGATGCACCGTCTTACGTTCGAGTTGAAAATTCTTTCGTTCCCCGTTAAGAATCCATCAAACCATAAATTAAGTCCGCGTGGTTAAATCAAGACAGAAATGCGCACGGGGTTGGAAAAGAAGCGTTTGAAATTTTCCAACGAACGCCTCTACTTCCACCGTAATAATGTCTGTGTTACTCGAGTTGCAGATAAATACGAAGAGGAGAAAAAAAAGATTCGATTACCGGAATAAACGGACAGTCCGCGGGGATCTCGCACTCCGCGCGAGAAATTCCGGAGAAACAGCGAAGCAGAAGCGAAAAAAAAACCAATGAATATTGTGCCTTTTTTCCGCCATTCCAA
>OX101787.1:54101038-54128538 GCA_944452715.1 Ophion slaviceki | reverse complement strand
TGATCCGTCTATAGGTGGGTGTGTGTGTGCGTATGTACATGTTCAAACGCACTTTTGTGTACCAAACAATACGTCAGTATAGCAGACGATCGTCTCCTCGTGTTATATCGCTTCGGGGACGTGGCTAAAAGTCCGTGAGTGGCGGACAGGCTGATTTTGGGGTTGAGAGGGATTCGATGGAGATGGATCGTCACTCCCAAGGGATCGTAATAGTTTCTCCAACGAGAGACAGGAGGCTCTTGTGTATGAAGCAGGCTTCGCTGCCTGCTGTGGGATCCGGCGACAGGATAGGATCTCTCTCTCTCTCTCTCTCTCTCTCTCTCTCTCTATTACTCAGGATTTTAGGTGCGTGATGTTGCAAAGTTTGTAAAGGCAGAGATTCATCCAGACTCAAGAGTTGCACATGTGATTTTCCCGTCTCAATTATAATGCAAGAAGAGTTTCGCCAAAAATGTGGTCGCTGTTGTTGTGCATATTGGATCATTTGGTTTAGAATCGTTATTCCAGTTAACGGAATGTCCCTCATTGGAAGCCCAATTTGAAGGGTAAGAATGATGCATTTTTTTCTAGTAACACATTGGTTGGAATAAATTCGGTTTTTCCCAGCATGTTGTACACATGTTTGTGGTTACAATGTAATTTTTTTCGGAAGAATTCTTTCGAAGTGTTCGTGTAATGTACTTTAAAACGTTAAATGTAATTTAAGGGAGACTTTGTCCTTGAAATTTTCAAAAAATCAATTTGAGCTCAACATGAGCAGCTAGAAGAAGAGGAGGGATGCCTCTATGGACCAGGCATTGCCGATTAGCGGTTATTATAAACACATTTGTGTAAACACATTACAAAACTTTAAACGCGTTTTTCTCGAAAACACGTTTTTAAAAATGGCTGACATTCTCCTGACCGCTGTAATTAACATATCGACCTGAAATTTGGAGAGGATACTCAGAAAATATGTCTTCACGGAATGACGGATCGTTTTTTCGATACATACATTTTTGCATTTATTATTTGTCTTTTTATGCGAAAAAAAACGCGAAAATTCGATTTTTTTTTAAATTGCCGCCATTTTCGGAAAGTTGTACTAAACGAAAAACCCATCCGTCATTCCATGACCAAAGGGTCACAGATTGATAATATGCTTTGAATTTGTGTTTCAGATCAACAAAGAGGGGGCAGTGATGTCAGCCGTTTACCTTTCGCGATTTGAGGACCTGTTTTCGCGGAGCTGCAACGGCCGCCATTTTGGTTTTTTTTTTCAAAAAAATTTTTTTTTAACGTTCTGTATATCATGAATAAAAGCAAGAAAAAAACCGCACTCAAAAAGCTTTACTCGTTTCCTTTAAAAAAAATAAAATGTAAACACCTGAAATATGACACTCCAAGGACAAAGTCTCCGTTAAAACGAAAACAAAATTTTTTTCTTAAAATATTTCCAACTGGCTATGGGTTCGCGATCCACTTTTCGAAATCTCAAAAAATACGAAAAAATGACAGCTTCTCCAAAGAAAACCTCATTTTTCTCTTGAAAAACAGCATGCTGAATTGTTATTAACAAATGGTTCATTCAATAAAAAATGCAATGTCGAACCGAAAATGACTACTGTTTGACCGCTAACTGTGCAAATTCAAGACAATAGTGTGAAAGTTACTCAAGATATCAATCCCGTCGTGTCAAGATGTGTAGTTTCTAGTCCAGTAAAAGAGAGGAAAACCCAGCACTTTTTATCGTGGAGTATGAATTTTTGCCTGAATGTACATGGTTGCATACTAAAAGTAACCCCAATAAAAGTTTGACCTTCAACTTGCTCCAACCCTAAGAAATAGGGGTTGAAAACTTAAAAATCGCCACATCTCGATAACTAATAGCCCGATCAAAGAATGTTTGAAATAAAAGTTGTTTGGAATAATAAAGTACGTATAAAGTTTTCCGACGTCCAATCCACGCGCATCAACCCCGAACTTTCTAATCGTTTTTGTGCCGCTATGTTCAAATATAGGGGGTTGGACGTTAAATAACTTTATACGAATTTTATTATTCCAAACAACTTTTGTTTGAAACCTTTTTTGATCCGGCTATTAATTATCGAGGTACGGCGATTTTTAAGTTTTCAACCCTTATTTCTTAGGGTTGAGGCGTGTTGAGGGACAAAATTTATTGGGGTTACTTTCAGTATGCAACCATTTACCTTCGGTCAAAAATTTATATTCTACGCTAAAAAATGGTGGGTTTTCGTCACTTTTACCGCACTGCCAAAAAAAGTATTTAATTTAAATAGGTTTTTGTCAGTGACTTCAGACCACTTAAATTTTTCTGTCGGCGTGGACCATTCGAGATAATCGCGTTCAAACTCGACGGATCGCGGTAAACCCGACGCACACTGTTCCACTAAAATAGATGTAACTTCGTCAATTTTAAGAATTTCAGGGTCCGGTTGGTCTTAAGGGGTTACCCTCACTTGCGATTTTGAAAAAATCGATTTTTTTTATTGTATTTTTTTGAAGTGCAATTTGAAGTGCAGTTTTTTTTTGATGCCCGGAATAGATGACTCTATGTAAGTTTACAAAAAAAAAAATATTTTCTTCGTGTAAACTGAAATTGAAACTTTAAACGCGTTTTTCTCAAAATGGCATTTCTGAAGTCGGTGACCAAGATTACTCGAACACTAATGAACCGATCTTTTTGAAATTTTGCAGGCTTATTTAATACATAAAAACGTAGTCTTTAATCGTTCGATTTTTTTTTTCGAAAAAAATGGCCGTTTTATAGCCAAAAAACGGCCGTTTTTTTTTCGTTAAAATCGAACCATTAACTTTGACTGTCCGCCATTTTGTGAAAAATGAATATTTTTTAAAATCCTTCGATCAAAGACTAGTTTATACTTATATTTGACTAAATCCATTCGCATTTTTTTTCAGATGATCCACTTCGCCGCAATGTTGGTCACCGCAAACCGTGTATATAAAAACATTATTTCATTGACGGCCATTTGCCACTAAACAATGTAATATTTTTCAATAAAAAAATTACTGAAAGTTCTTCAAGATGTGTTCTTTAAGATGGTATATTGATCGATTAAAAAAGTTTTGTAGTTTTCTTTAAAAAAATTCATGAAAAAGGCCTTTTTTTGCGCTACAAGTGGGGGTAACGCCTTAAAATGTTCTTGAAAGTTCACACTATAACAATAGGCAAAAAACGATTTTTTGAAGTTTCCAGGGAGGGATACCCCCTTATATCATTTCTATCGGCTATTTTTTTCACGATGTATTGTTCGACCGTTGGTTTGTCGGGGCATTAATAATTGTTATATTTCGAAGGAGGAGGGGCTTCGCCGCGAATTATACGGACACTTGGTATTGTTGGCAAGTATTAAGGATGAGTCCACTCGATCTGGGCCACATGGCACCGAGCAGTAGCATCGTCCTTAAGCCCCCAAATCCCGCACCACCGACCGTCGCATACACATACAAATGATTTCTCCACCAAGCACACACACACACACTGCTCCACGAACTATGTAGATATAACTTTCAACGCTTCCCCATTAGGCACACCCAAATGGACATCACTCGCGGCCGATACTCGTGCCTCGCGTTTGAGTGTGTACCTAGGGTGTACGTGTGTGCGTGGGGTCGTAAGGATCGAGTGGTTGCTCCCGGCGGGTCTACTTGACGAAATCTCGTGTACCGTTCAAATGTTTGTTCAATTATATTTATCCTTATTGCGTTTATATACGCGACAGATTTCCCTTTTCGAGGTATCAATTTCGCGATCGCAATTGGAACGTGTTCTTTTCGATTCCGATCCTTTGCGAGGGGCCTTTTCTTGCGGAGGTTTGTCACAGCCTAGGATGAACATCAACAATCGAAGGATTTTTAAGGGGTTACCCCCACTTGCGATTTTGAAAAAATCGATTTTTTTATTGCATTTTTTTGAAGTATAAGTATCTGAGAATATGTCCTGAAAATTTCAAGTCGATCCGAACAAAATTGACTGAGATATGAGCGTTGAAAGAGACGAATCCGTTGTGAAATTGAAACTTTAAACGCGTTTTTCTCAAAATTGCATTTCTGAAGTCGGTGACCAAGATTACTCGAACACTAATGAACCGATCTTCTTGAAATTTTGCAGGCTTATTTAATACATAAAAATGTAGTCTATAATCGTTCGATTTTTTTTTTTCGAAAAAAAATGGTCGTTTTATAGCCAAAAAACGGCCGTTTTTTTTCGTTAAAATCGAACCATTTACTTTGACTGTCCGCCATTTTGTGAAAAATGAATATTTTTTAAAATCCTTCGATCAAAGACTAGTTTATACTTATATTTGACTAAATCCATACGCATTTTTTTTCAGATGATCCACGTCGCCGCAATGTTGGTCACCGCAAACCTTGTATATAAAAACATTATTTCATTGACGGTCATTTGCCACTAAACACTGTAATATTTTTCAATAAAAAAATTACTGACAGTTCTTCAAGATGTGTTCTTTAAGATGGTATATCGATCGATTAAAAAAGTTTTGTAGTTTTCTTTAAAAAAAATCATGAAAAAGGCCTTTTTTTGCGCTACAAGTGGGGGTAACGCCTTAAGGTAGCACTAGCGGATTGACTAGTCAACAGAAAATCTGTAAATTTTCGAATCTGAAAAACGCAAAATATTATACAATTAGGTTCAATAATAACTGTGATACGAGAAGAAATTACGTGAGAAGTGTATGTGATAGCTATGGGTGTTATATTATGAACAGTGAAGTATTAACAGGAGTAAAAGTTGACAAATTTCATGATTTATTCATTCCCAAATTTTTAAACGCGTTATTCTCAAAACCACGTCTTTCAAATCGGTACCCAAAATTTCTAGAAAACCAATGAACCGATTGCCTCGAGATTTTTTGTGGTTATTCTATACACCATTATCTAGTACTTGTCATAGGATTTTTTTTCCGTTACTTAGTTTTTGTTTTATAGGCAAAATAATAACTTATTTTTGGCCCAAAAATCACTATTTATGTTCAAACGTCCGCCATTTTGTCATAAATCGATATTTTCAAAATCGGCTATGACAAGTACTAGATTATAGTATCTAATTTAATAATCTTTTTGGTTTTTTTTTTTCAGATGATTTTGAAGAAACGCCAGTGGGTACCGTATACGCAGATTTCTTTACGAAGCTTCAAGAATCATACAATATCCTTGTATATTTTTGATATTTTTAAATAAAGAAATTTAAACATATTTTTGAATGTATATACTTTTAGATAATTAAAACCCCAATCCGAAATTTCAAATAGTTTTGCTTGAAAAATTCACAAAAATGACCTTTTTTCCGGCTCCTAGGTGTATATCTCCCCTTAAGAACCTACAACTTTTGTCGTAGCATTCAAATTTTCCGGCTCGATTCGGCCTCCCGGATACGAGCACAGCTGACGGCATGCGGCGTTGTAAAATCTACGCGATCTCTCCCGTCATGGCAGACGCAGCTAGCGAACGCGAAAATGAGTCGATTCAATCTATATATTTTTTTTGGAACATACGTGACCACGACAGATTTTTTTGTTATTTATCGCTTTCGCATAGCTCCGTATGTAAACGCGCACTATTGTTATTTCTGTGTCAAAGTTCGATCCGCACGGATTCCCTATATGGTGCGGGTTAAATTCATTGATTTAGTGAATTAATTACTATTGTATTTAGCCGGTAAGGCATGCGGAGTTTTCGCGGACGTCATTCTGTATGTCTGTACTACAGCATATCAAAAAATCAATTTTTTTCTAATGAGGAGGTTCGTGCACATGCTACCTTAACTGGGAGGAGATGAACTGCAACGAGATGAGACGTAGACAAATTGTCGTCTCATGAATAATTGGAAATTTTCGAACTAGGGCAATTGTGATGTGTGGATGAAAGATAGTACACCGAGAGAAATTGCTTGTTTGAAGGGGTTACACCTAGTTGGATTAAAAAAAAATCGATTTTTCGTTTTCGACGGATCCTTATAATATAACCTTTCAAAAATATTCTCCGAAAATTTCAAGTCGGTCCGTTGAAAACTGCGGTAGTTATGAGTATTTTTATCTACGTATTTTATCCATGTAGGGGAGATCGAGGAGGGTTGTGACAATTTTTACTTTAACTAGCATATCTCAGTCAAAAAAGTCCTACATCTATGAACTATCATTTAACATAGCTAGTTATATACTCTATTCGAAACAAACATACAAATAAATAAAAGTATTAAGGTTTCTGAGAAAATCGACAAAATCCGAAACACCCCGTGTCATAACTCTCCTAGTACCGAGGTAAGTTGTGACTGCGGTCGAGGTGAGATGTGATACCTATGTATTCGGTGATTATGAGGAAAGACATTTTGTTTAACGGGGTCCTCTAGTTTCTCGGGTCGAAAAAATCGATTTTTTTTTCATAAATCACATCTACAACATGTGTAGAATATGTGTGCCAAAGGATTTTTCGATATTCGAAGTGGTTCACAAGTATAAATCACATGCGCGAACTTTCAAACGCGTTTTTCTCGAAACACCATTTTTCGAAACGGTGACCGCGATATTTCAGAAAGTACTGCATCGATCTTGTTCAAATTTATACAGCATCTTTAATATGTTATAAGCCAGCGATTGAACTAGGATTATCATAATTGCTTCGATAGTTTTTTTTGTACGAGCGAAAAACTTAAGAAAAAATGAGTAAAAAATAGAATGTAATTTTCAAAAGTGTATAAAAAAGTCAATTTTTGTAATTTAGAATTCACTCTAGTTCAATCGCTAGTCTTAAATATGAAGATTAGAATGCCGTTTGGTTTTTTGATTTCAGATAAGCAGAACAGCCGCAATCTTGGTCACCGTCAAGCACCTCTTTTACTTGATGCTTTCCTGTCGGCCACTATAACGTTTATTCTATTATATATTTTGACTTAAAAAAATTTGTAAAGCTTATTTAAATGTTAATAAAGATTATGCAAAAACAATGAGATTGATTATTTCGATGCTTTGCCCGTAAAAAAATATTGAAAAAGCCGTAAAAAAACAGCCGAGAAACTAGAGGACCCCGTTAAACGCTGCTGTTGGTGAATAAGAGAAAAATTGATATTAATAATAAATAATTGCACATTTATTTCGCCCAAAAGGTTGATTAAACCTTTGGGATACACTGCGAACAAGTACATCTTCATGTAATGTCTACTCGGCCAGAACATTGACATGCTCTGAAAATTGGAGCCTGTCGTTAAGAACTAAAGAAAAGCTACTTTGCGTTTTACCTCATCAACGATATTTACAATTGATTAGGCTGAAAATTATTCATCTGTTGCAATTCTATTCATCATTAAAGGCATTCATTTCATCAATAGCAATCGACGAGGATAACAATGCTTATCATAAATACCGGGATTGCGATAACTAATTATTTGAGCATAAGGAATAGCCAAATTATTTTATGAGGCAAAAAAGTAAAGCGAAATATCAATTTTCTGGCCGGGAAGACCTGAATGTATTTCGCCAAGAGTCCGCCAGGTGGCTACGAGAGAAGCGTTTCGCGTAAGCAAGGCACCACCGTACGAGCATAAAAGTTCGTTTTTTACTATATTTTTTTTACTATAATTTGTCATTCCCTGGCCTCCTGTAATAAGTCGATTTATTGAAAATGTTGAACCTTTAAAACTTTCATAGCCGAATTATTGTGACGGTGTTCAGATTTTCGGAGTTTTGGTCTTTCGTGGAAAATTCTTTTGGAGTTTTGATCTTTCGGGGTAGTATTCTTTCGGAGTTGTGAGCGTTCTGATCATTCAAAATTCGGAATTTCGACGCGGCCCCATTTTGAATTTCGGGACATTTAAATTCGGAATTTTAAACCGTCGGAGCATTTAAAGTTCGTAATTCCAACCCGGGTCCATTTGCACCATATTATATGATACGAGCTGCTAAATGCATAGTAATCCGTGTCCTAAAAAAAACAGAAGGTGAAGTACAAGAAGTGTTGAACTGATTGTGGAATGCAACAAACATACTGTGAACCACTTTGTGAGACACGCGGGCTCCTTAATGGCATGTTCAAGGTCAACATAACCTCACAAATTTTCCAACCCAATTTTTTCATAGATCGTTAATTTTTCAAGGAAAAACAAAGCATTAGGCTCTGGAGACTTTCCTGACTTTCCGACCGAGCGGCTATGAGTGCAAGGGAGGGCTGATTTACAGATTCCCAGTGTTCTCCTAAACGGTTAATTTTTTGGAAAAAAGAAAAGAAACACCTTCCACTCTGTTGAACGACGAACACCGTCTTTCTCTTCGTTTGCCCGAAATGTGGTCCGTCTGAGAGAGAACTTAGGAGTAGGATTTTTACCGACTGGACGTATGAGCCATGTCCTTAAGGGGCAGATACCTTTAAGCGAGGAAAAAATGTGCTGATTTTCATGTTTTTTTTAAAGGTAAGATCTCTTCTCCATTTTTTAGGCTTAGGGTATTTTTTATTACTACATTTGGCTGTTACATGGTATCTTTTGATCAATCTTGAAAAATCGCGGAGGTATGGCACGGTCGTCTACACTGCAGTTGCATAACTTGCGCGACGTATAGCTAAAAAACCAATCGACCAATTTTAATGCAATTTGGTATGGTCTTTGTAACCTTATTGTCGAAAATACGACCGTAAATGTTTTTTAAATTAAAAAGAAGGTTTTGTTATTGCAAAATGTAGCTATTTTTTCGGAAATTTCAATCTTTTTGTTTCCAAGCGTACCATTTAATCGATTTTCAACATTTCCCACTTTTTCTTGGTTCATACTCTGCGTATGAGTGTTAATGAATGAAAAATCTTCGTTGGTTTTTTTTCAGACCGTCCCCGCCGACGCCACGTGTCACGCCGTCTGACAACATTCGCCGCAACCCGTTTAGAAAACCGCACCACGCCTCCGCCATTTTTAAAGATTAATAACAAAATACCATGTAGCAGCCAAAAGTAGTAAAAAACCTTAAGTTTCAAAAACGTTGAAGAAATCTTTCGTTTAAAAAAATCCCCGCCTAAAGGTATCTTCCCCCTTAAAACTACTAAGTCGCAGTTCTTCAAACCGAGACATTTTTTTTTTTCAAAAAATGTGCGCCGTTTGGTTATTTTTGCATATATCAAAAATCGCATGACATGCGCTGTAGCCATTAACATACTGAATCTAAAACCGTTCGATTCTTTTGTTTCGGATGATCCATCTCCGAGATTTCATGAACAGCGCAGACCTACAATTTATTAGGACATTTTTTTAACTACCGTTTTCGTCTATTCAGGAGGTTGGAGCGTTAGCCACAATCCAAGGTTGAATTTGATAAAAAAATACATGTCATTGTTTACACTATACTGAGTCTTTACGAATTTTTTGAACTTTTTTCACCACCAAACACCTGAGATAAAAAATAGTTTAGAGTATGTAATTTAACGTGCGGTTAGATGGGCAAGACTTTCACACTAAAGGTTATGTAATTTTTATTGTTATTTAGCACCAAGATAAACTAAACTAAGAAATTTCTAACAACGGATTAACGCAAACCGAACCTTTGTGAACATTTAGAAAAAAAAATCCTCATCTTGCCCATCGTAAACCATGGGCCAATAATCTCGTGACGTAAATATGAATAGGCATAAATATGAATTACTCAAAATTTCATTGTGAATTGTATAAAACATTCGTTGTCGTAGTTTTTTCATAATAATTATCGATAATGTTATGATTTTTCAAGTTGGTAGTAACACAAAAGTTTTTCTACTTTACGTAATAAAAATGTTAAAATGCATAATTTTGCCCTTTAATTATATATGAAAAAAAATTAGCATATATAGAATAAATCTGTACTTCGTATGCATTTCTTTGAGGTTCATTGAAAAAAAAATGAATAAACCGTCATTTGACTCAACTGAATCGCTCCAACCTCCTTAATAGTGACTGAAATAAATAAATTTTTTAAAATGTATTTCGAGAGTGTATTTATTAAGTGTAACAACTTTTATATCAATATCTATAATATAAGCTTATCAAAAAAATTCATGAAAATAGCCTGTTTTTAGCGTCTAAAGTGGGAAGACCCCTTAACATAAATAAATGTTTATTGGCGTTGAATAAACCATTTTTCTTACAGACAATGGAAACATTACTCGAGTTAAATTTCATTGGATGCCAAATAAGAAGAAGGCCGACATTCAAACTAAACTTTATTCGATGTAACCAAATATCGGAATGTTCCAAATGTCCAAATTTCCAAATGTCCAAATTTTCAAATGTCCAAATTTCCAAATGTCCAAATTTCCAAATGACCAAATGTCCAAATGTCTAAATTTCCAAATGACCAAATGTCCAAATTTCCAAATGACCAAATGATCAAATGTCCAAATTTCCAAATGACCAAATTTCTAAATGTCCAAATTTCCAAATCTAAAATGTCAATAACCAAATTTCCAAATGTCCAAATTTCCAAATGGCCAAATTTCTAAATGTCCAAATTTCCAAATGTAAAATTTCAATAACCAAATTTCCAAATTTCCAAATTTCCAAATGACCAAATTTCTAAATGTCCAAATTTCCAAATGTCCAAATTTCCAAATGTCAAAATTTTCAAATGTCCAAATTTCCAAATGTCAAAATTTCCAAAAGTCCAAATTTCCGAATGTCAAAATTTCCAAATTTTCAAATTTCCAAATGTCCAAATTTCCAAATGACCAAATTTCCAAATGTCCAAATTTCCAAATTTCCAAATGTCCAAATTTCCAAATGACCAAATTTCTAAATGTCCAAATTTCCAAATGTCAAAATTTCCAAATGTCCAAGTTTCCAAATTTCCAAATATCCAAATTTCCAAATTTCCAAATATCCAAATTCCCAAATTTCCAAATGTCCAAATTTCCAAATTTCCAAATTTCCAAATGTCCAAATTTCCAAATGTCCAAATTTCCAAATGACCAGAATTCTAAATGTCCAAATTTTCAAATGTAAAATTTCAATAACCAAATTTCCGAATGTAAGTTTAAAGGTTCACCTGTAGATGAGCTTTCGGCGAACGCTCCTCTTGAAGAAACCGCTGCAACCGTTGCAAGCCAAAATGCCATAATGCTTTCCCGAGCTCGTGTCACCGCAAACGACACATATGAGTCCCAAACTCCTGGTTGGTTTGCTGCCGTGTTGAGGCTGCTGTTGTTGCTGATGATGATGGTGCTGTTGTTGCTGTTGTTGTTGCTGCTGCTGATGATGATGCTGTTGCTGAACTGCTTGGCCCAGCAAATGGGTATGCCCGTTGCCCAGAGCGGTCAAATATGGCGACCGGGCCAGGGGAAAGTCAGTAGGCATGCCGCGACAAAGTGGTACAGGGCACTCCTGGACCGATCTCGATGCGTAAGGATCGTGTTGACTCGAAGCTGATCCAGATGCACCCAGAGGACTGTAACGTTCCGGCAGGCCTGGCGAAATAACGCTTGATTCACCCGAATCTGAAATCACGCAAAAAAAAATTATTTTCTCAAATGAACCGAAATAAAATCGGAAGATGATAAGTTCACATGACATTTGTTTTTGCCTGTCTCTACTTTCATCTTGACCGTGCGATCGGTGTGCGGTCTCGAATGTTAGGCAACGTTGGCTTGAGCCAATACTTGGATGGTTGACCGCTTAGCCGCCTACTTGCGCGCCGCATCCCGCCCAGTCGACCGTTAAGGCCGGAGCCTTAATTGGGAGGTCCGAAAAATCGTTTTTTTTATTGATGAATCGATAGATAAGCTGTCCAAGAATATATTTACAAAGTTACAGAAGCAAATTGTAAATATTTTCGAAGATACTAATATTGATATTTGATATTGATATTTCCTTCTTCGGAAAACTTTGAAGCGCGTTTTCTCCAGTTTTCATTTTCACGATTTATCCAAATTGGCGGGCGTGATAGCAAAAAAACTAAACGACCTACTGAATCAAACCAAAGTTTATTTTCTTCAGTATGAAAATCTCTTCTCAGTGAATTGAAAAAGTCGTTGAAAAAGTATTTTTAAATAATTTTAATAGCACGTTAAAGTGTTTTTTAACACCTTTTTTTTAAAACCTGACAAAAGTTATAATTTCACAATTGGTTCAGATTTTTTCTTAATTTATCCAGAAGAAAAATCAATGACAATCGAAAATTTTGTTGATTTTTTTGTTTCAGTCAAGAATTACGAGCTGCATTTTTCCCGCCGATTGAGGATTGCAGTAGCACGGCGCACATGGAATAGGCTGATAAATCTGCAGTCATTTATTGTTTCATGATGACATTTTTTTTATACGTTTCAAATATTCATGCAAAAATACCTCAATGTTTACTAGGCTCAATTGTTTTTTTTCTTCTAAATAAATTCCGGAAACAAACGCTTTTTTGGACCTTCTAATTCGAGCTCCCGTCTTGAGAGTACTCATGAAAATCAGCTATTTTTTCCTCGTCTAAAGGCATCTCCTCCCTCAAGCAGATCAAACACGCTTTTGCATAGAATAGCATAACGTAGCACAAGATGTTTCGACCAATCGCGTAGTTATATATGCGCATATGAGGGATTCTCCGTCAATTCAGCCACTTTTTTTTCAACCATCTCAGCTCTGCCTCATAATTGGTTGAATCAAAGTACTACTAAAAGGCATTCTATGTGAATTTTCTCAGATTTTTTAATACAACATTTTAGAAAATGCCGTTTTTTTTCCAAATGAATGTATCTCGAAAACTAGAAGTAACTGAAAAAAAATGTCTGAACAAAAAAGTTGTAGTTTTGTGTCAGCCTTCGAACGGACGACTTGAAATAATTTTTACGTTCCGGTAACGCTGATTTTTCTACCAAAAAGGGGTAAATTATTTTTTTTCAAAAACGGCCTTTTTTTGGCAGAAAAAATTACAGAGTCTTTCAGTATGTCTGACGATATCGCAAAAAAATCGCCAGAGTGGCATGGAGCGAGGTTCCGGTATAAAAAAATTAATGTGTGTGGTTTCATTTTTTTTACCCTAGAACCTCATTCCCTGCCACTCTGGCGATTTTTTTGCGATATCGTCAGACATACTGGAAGACTCTGTAATTTTTTCAGCCAAAAGAAACTGCGGTTTTTTAATAAAAAAAAATCATTCACCGAATCACCGAAACGCAGTACAGTCCGCGTGCCCTCGTGCAAATGCGATATTGTAATCCATTAGAAAAGAATAGCTCTGGGCATCGCCCGGGGTTATTCAAAAAACCGCAAACCGTAATGTGAAGTAACAATGAACAATCAATGTTGAGCGTTAATTATTGCATTTTTGTTGGCAACTCTAATTATTCGTAATTCTGGTCTTCGAACCCGAAGCGTATCGACAAGCAACAATGAGTCTGAACTTTTTGCGCATGGATAAATCATGCGAATGGTATTTTCCAATTTGGCCTGGTACCGCGGTTCGTCGATTCGGAAAAGACAAGGAAGAGTGATAAAATAATAATAATAATAATAATAATAATAATAAGAACGAACGAGTATCGAATATCGTTGCGCGAGTGCCGTGAGACAATAAATAATGATTCGTCAATGTTTGCGTGTACGTCGGTCGCGCGTCGGTCTCAAAAACAACATACAAACATACCGACGACTATATTATTCGGGTCTCACGCGCGTCGTACGCCAATATCATCCGCCAGACTTTACACAAATGTTGGACTGACATGTGCATCCAAAGAATGGAGTGGAAAATGTTGGCCATCCCGATCTTTATTTCTCTCAAAAAGATCGACGACAATGCGACGCGCTGTAAAATATATTTGTTTGTTTTTTCACGCAGAAATCGCAAGCCACGTACGTTGTATTTGTATTTACACCCGCGAACGTATACGTTAATTGTACGCGCGAATGTATCGGAGAATGATCGCGTGGACCGAACATTACTTTTAATTCGATTATTGTTCGCGCTTTGAATGTCAAATAAAAGATCGATTATTTACAAATCAAAAAACGTGTGTGCACGGTAATATCATTAATTCGATGGTAATAAAAATCTCGGTGAATAATTCACACCTTCGGGTTGTTCAAATCAATCATCTTTTCGAATCGGCTTTTGACCGCGCATTTGCCGTGAAAAATAATCGATGGTTAAGGGGTTACGTGTGTTTGAAAATTTCGAAAATCCATTTTTTCTAAATTTTATTATCCAATCTAAAAACTCTGACAAAAAATCGAATTTCAATTTTTTTGCATCCTTCGTTCAATCACGATATACTTACCTAACCCGAACAGAAAAAAATGACACTTTTTTCAGGGATCTCCGGAAACCAGGTCCCACCAGCTGAATTTCCCAAATTTTTGGATGATTTTTTTTTTGATATATTGTTGAAATTTTGCTCTTTTACGTGCTTAACATTTTGAATAAAAAAATGTATTTATCATATTTTGAAAAATAGAGAAAATATTCTTTTTTGGCGTTGAAACCCACGTAACCCCTTAAGGAAAATGGATTTTTTTCGCTCTCCATAAGCACGATAATAGTGAGTTTCATATAGTGGAATAAAGTAGATAGTACAGGAAAGGAAGTGTCGAAAAATTTGTTATTCTGGAAATGTACGACCCTCGCTGTATCGAGAGACGTCTCGGATCTGTCGCACTCGATCCGACCCAAAAGGGCATATATTTTTTCTTTTCTCCCGTGGGATCCCGCACCGGCACGCATTTACCCCGCGAAACGTCACTTTTTTCCCCGCCGCAGACACCGCGCCCCAACGCGATTTCCCGAGCCCAGAGAAGCTTACCGCGAAAAGACAGAGGGATTCACGAACGATTGGCCTCGGCAAACAGCATTTACATTCGTAAATGAGTTTTGAAAGAGAGCCACGGCTTCGTGCCCCCAAAAAAGCTACAGAATTTCAAGAAAATCATAAATTAATATTTTCCTTTGTCTTGTAAATATTTATGACGATTCTTTGTGGACTCGGTGGAATCGGGCTTGGAAGCGATTTTAAAGCCGTTTCAATTAGCTGGAGAATTCGTTCGAGAGAATTTACGGAGGTTGGAGTCGGGTTGAAAATCCGAATTTTAATATTCCGAAATTCAAGATGAAATTGCGTTGAAATTGCGAACTTTGAATGATCAGAACGCTCAAAACTCCGAAATAATACTAGCCCGAAAGATCCAAACTCCGAAAATCTGAACACGTCAAAATAATTCGACTATGGAAGTTTTAAAAGTTTCAAAATTTTCAATGAATCGACGAATTATTTGAAGATTTTTTTTTTAATTAACGCGGTCCTCTAGTTTCTCGGCTGTTTTTTTACGGCTTTTTCAATAATTTTTTACGGGCAAAGCATCGAAATAATCAATCTCATTGTTTTTGCATAATCTTTATTAACATTTAAATAAGCTCTACAAATTTTTTGAAGTCAAAATATATAATAGAATAAACGTTATAGTGGCCGACAGGAAGACATCAAGTAAAAGAGGTGCTTGACGGTGACCAAGATTGCGGCTGTTCTGCTTATCTGAAATCAAAAAACCAAACGGCATTTTAATCTTCATATTTAAGACTAGCGATTGAACTAGAGTGAATTCTAAATTACAAAAATTGACTTTTTTATACACTTTTGAAAATTACATTCAATTTTTTACTCATTTTTTTTAAAGTTTTTCGCTCGTACAAAAAAAACTATCGAAGCAATCATGATAATCCTAGTTCAATCGCTGGCTTATAACATATTAAAGATGCTGTATAAATTTGAACAATATCGGTGCAGTAGTTTCTGAAGTATCGTGGTCACCGTTTCGAAAAATGGTGTTTCGAGAAAAACGCGTTTGAAAGTATACCTGCTCCGTATACCTGCTCCGTTCCAGGGCCGTAACTTGTGAACCACTTCGAATATCAAAAAATCCTTTGGCACACATTTTCTACACATGTTGTAGATGTGATTTATGAAAAAAAGAAAATCGATTTTTTCGACCCGAGAAACTGGAGGATCGCCTTAAGAAGTGATTTTGCGTCAATTTTGAAATTTTTCTACGCAATGTTATATGTTCGTCATAATTTAGTCAGCTGTGTAGACTTTTGCTGGCATGATCTTGACATGCCGACGGTTTAAAATTGTTAATTTAAATGTTCCGAAAATTAACGTAAAATCGCTACTCAATAAAAAAAAATCTTTAAATTATTCGCCGATTTATTTACAATTTTGAAAATTTTAAAACTTCCGTAGCTGAATCATTTTGACGGTGTTCAGATTTTCGGAATTTTGGTCTTTCCTGTGAAAGTCTTTTGGAGTTTTGATCTTTCGGGGTAGCATTCTTTTGGAGTTTTGAGGGTTTTGATCATTCAAAGTTCAGAATTTCAACCCAGCCCCGTTGGAGCGTTAGCCGCAATCCAAGATTAAGTTTGATAAAATATATGTTATTGTCTAATCTATACGGAGTCTTTACGAATTAAAAAAAAATCACCACAAAACACCAGTGATGAAAAATAGTTTAATGTGTGTAAATTTACGGGCGGTCAGATGGGTTCATGCTACGGGTGATGTAATTTATTTTTTGCTATTCTGCACCATGATAAACCATTTCTAACAACGGATTAGCGCGACCTTAACCTTTGTAAACATTTAGAAAAAAAAACTCCCATCCTGGCCATCGTAAACCACATATATGTCAATCTTGAACCATCAAGGTTTGATAAAAGATCACGAAGTTGCCGTATTTCGGCAACACTCAATTAACGGTAATAATCTCGTGACGTAAATATAAATAGGCATAATTATAAATTACTCAACATGTCATTCTGAGTAGTACAAAACATTCACTGACCCAGTTTTTGCGTAACAATCATTGCTAATCTTATACTTTTTTAAGTTTGTAGTGACACAAAAGTTTTTCTTATTCACGTAATAGAAATATAAAAATGCATGATTTTGCGCTTTAATGATATACTTTATGAAAAATTAGCCGCTACAGAATAAAACTATACCTCGTGTGCATTTTTTTACGTGGGTTTAAGGGGTTACCCCCACTTGCGATTTAGAAAAAATCGATTTTTTTTATTGCATTTTTTTGAAGTATAAGTATCTGAGAATATGTCCTGAAAATTTCAAGTCGATCCGAACAAAATTGACTGAGATATGAGCGTTGAAAGAGAAGAATCCGTTGTGAAATTGAAACTTTAAACGCGTTTTTCTCAAAATGGCATTTCTGAAGTCGGTGACCAAGATTACTCGAACACTAATGAACCGATCTTCTTGAAATTTTGCAGGCTTATTTAATACATAAAAATGTAGTCTTTAATCGTTCGATTTTTTTTTTCGAAAAAAATGGCCGTTTTTTTCGTTAAAATCGAACCATTAACTTTGACTGTCCGCCATTTTGTGAAAAATGAATATTTTTTAAAATCCTTCGATTAAAGACTAGTTTATACTTATATTTGACTAAATCCATCCGCATTTTTTTTTCAGACGATCCACTTCGCCGCAATGTTGGTCACCGCAAACCGTGTATATGAAAACATTATTTCATTGACGGCCATTTGCCACTAAACAATGTAATATTTTTCAATAAAAAAAATTACTGAAAGTTCTTCAAGATGGTATATTGATCGATTAAAAAAGTTTTGTAGTTTTCTTTAAAAAAATTCATGAAAAAGGCCTTTTTTGCGCTACAAGTGGGGGTAACGCCTTAATAAAAACATTCATAAACCGTCATTTGACTCAACTGGACTGCTCCAACGTCCCTAAGGTTCGTCAAATGCGGTTGCGTTTTTTTTTTGGAATCCGAGTGTTGACAAAAAAGTGCAATAATTAATCACAGATCGAAGGTGGCACTCTCTCGACTCCTCTTAGTACTAACGAGAATCGCTCATGCCGGGCAGAGAAATTCACAATCGAAAATGAGTCGTCGAGATGAAATGCGATTTCGATTCAATCATCGTTGACATGTGTGTGTGTGTGTAGAGTGTTGACATGTGTGTGTCTGTGTGTGTAGCGCCCCCGAATTTGGGGTCGTTCGGAACGAATTACTTGGAGACCTCTGCCCGCCACTTACTTTATTAGTCACGCTTTTCGTCGAGGCGTGATTTGATGGGATTGTATTTATCGCGCAACGATGAGCTTTTCCCTCGGGGAACTTCCGGCAATTTTATCGATCTTCTATCTTTCCGAACGGCCAACGTAAACACATTGAAACTTTATGACTGACGTACGAATGTCCCTTAACACATTATTCTTTTGACCCTACTTTGGTTCGTTGATCATGCTTATCATGTTAAAGTAACGATACGGCCAATTGAACAAAGACGTCAAACAAACCCAAACAAGAATCGTCGAGACGATCTTAAAAAAATACATAAGGCAAAATCTTTGGGGTAAAAAAAATTGACACCATCGTGGTTCCTTGTTGAGTTGTGACGAAGGCAGCAAAAAATCGAGGCTCGAGTCTATCGGTCGAGCTATAACGAAACACTCCGTATCGATATTCAGGGTGTCCCAGAACTGAATGCGTTCCCTGAAATGGGGGGTGAGGTGTGAAATTCTGAGTCGATTGATATAAGCATGTGTGGGTCTCAGATCGAACCCTGAATTATTATTCATTTTTAAAGGCGGGCCAATCAGGTGCGCGCAATGGGCCAGCGTACGCGCGTAACGCTCACCGACGTACGGGGTCTCATAGGGGGCGCCTGATTGGCTCGCCTTTAAAAATTGATAATAATTCAGGGGTTGATCTGAGACTCACACATGCTTATATCAATCGACTCAGAATTTCACCCCCAACCCACCAATTTCAGGGAACGCATTTAGTTCTGGGACACCCTGTATATTCTTGCGGATCGCGAGGGTGAAATCTGGCTTGTGGAACGAGAAATCTCTCCGGTTGGCAAGCCTGCCACTCTGATCCCATAATACCGGTCACAGGTGGCGCCTGAAAGTCCCCGCCATCCACCAGCATTGATATGCTAATGAAATTTGACGCCCTTGCGCTCGACCGTCGCCTATACGCTTGCTCGCTACACTATTATGCCGGAGCCTATACTATCTGTATATAAATGTGTATGGCTGTATACGGCGTCTACGCATAACAGACACCCTTTTCCCTTTCGAACATGTTCAAATGCCACTTTAAAAGAGTGCTTCCCTGGATAAAAAAAAACAAATTCGAAAGAGACGGTCTTCTTCGTTGCGAAAAGAAATTTGAATTTTCTCGTAAATATTTTTTTGCTCGTTTTTTTCTGCGTGCATTTCCGAATTTGTAGATTATTCATCAATGATTTCATTCTCGCGACGCAGCGTCTAAGAAAAGCGTGTGAAGTACCCCGAGAGAAATGCTGTGGTTTAAGGGGAGACATACACCTAGATGGTCGAAAAAATCGATTTAGAAGCTATGAACATTCCGTCGACCTCAGAAGACCTACACTATGGGCCTGGTATCGATGATTCCATGTAAGTTGACAAATTTCATGATTTATTCATTCCCAAATTTTCAAACGCGTTTTTTCTCAAAACCACGTTTTTCAAATCGGTACCAAAAATTTCTCGAAAACCAATGAACCGATTGCCTTGACGTTTTTTGTGGTTATTCTATACACCATTATCTAGTACTTGTCATAGGATTTTTTTCCGTTTCTTAGTTTTTGTTTTATAGGCAAAATAATAACTAATTTTTGGCCCAAAAATCACTATTTATGTTCAAACGTTCGACATTTCGTCATAAATCGATATTTTCAAAATCGGCTATGACAAGTACTAGATTATAGTATCTAATTTAATAATCTTTTTGGTTTTTTTTTCAGATGATTTTTGAAGAAACGCCAGTGGGTACCGTATACGCTGATTTTTTTACGACGCTCCAAGGATCATACAATATCCTTGTATATTTTTGATATTTTTAAATAAAGAAAATTAATCATATTTTTGAATGTATATACTTTTAGATAATTAAAACCCCAATCCGAAATATTAAATGGTTTTCCTTGAAAACATTCACAAAAATGACCTTAATTCCGGCTCCTAGGTGTATATCTCCTCTTAATGAAATTCATTTTTGTTCGCATCTCGGCCGCCTAGACTTTTCTTTCATGTAGAAGCAAATGATGTGTTCATTTGAGCTAAATATTGTTAATTACAACTCACGCTTAGAAAACCCACTTATGCGATTTTAATAATACGTCTGTTAAGTTGACTAGACTTTTTTATTCCCTGCAATGAAATTATATTCTGAATTTAAACAAATATTGCATCACGCCTCTAAAGAATACTGCGTCTAATAGAATAACGTATGTTTGATTTTGAAATAGATTTAGGATCGAGAATTTAGACAATTCTAGAAATTAAGAGTAAAATATAGGTATGTTTAGATTTTAGAATGGACTTTGTGCCGTTTTTTGGTCACAATATCCGAGATGGAGAAATACGAGGAACACATCGAAAGCAAAAGATATTCGTCGACAGAATGGTTATGGGTTTGACACTCGATTAAAATACTATTTAGATAGTCAAAAAAAAGATAGATCTAAAATCGAAACATACATTTTATTCTAAATTCCTAGAATTTTTTGAAGTCTGTACTTCTAAAATCAGTCGGTATGACGATTTCATATTGAAACCAGCACCTACGTAGATTTATATGCGAATTACGAAGCTTGGGTTTTGCGTTTATCCATAATACAAGTACCAAACAACATGATGTCTTGCTAAGCATCAAACGCACAGCGCCCTCTTGTTTGAATAAATCATTTGGTACTTAAACAAATGCTTTACTAAAACATTTACTTGAATCCACGATTTCTTCGAAGAGAACACGTGAAAAGTTACAAGTATGCGTCGAATAGAACGATTTTTTTAAGTCCACTTCATATTTTGGTAGAAGTAAAAAAATATATGATTGTTGCAAAGGCAAGCACGTACATTGTGCTGCATTGAGGGGGGAGATACCTTAAGGCGAGAAAAAAGTTTCCTGATTGTCATGATTTTTTTGTAAAGCCAAGCTATCTTTACCATTTTTGAGACTTGGGGTATGTTTTATTACTATTTTTGGTTGTTACATGGTATTTTATTTTATTTTTTATTAATCTTTAAAATGGCGGAGGTATGGCACGGTCTTCTAAACTGCATTTCCGAAACTGGCGTGAGGTAAAGTTAACAAATCAATGGACCCATTCCGAATGAAAATTGGTATAAAACTTTCTACCCTTATTGTCTAAACCATGACTCTAAATGCATTTGATCTTTGACTTCAAAAATGCATTTGAAAATTGACTTTAAAATTGCATTTGAAAATTAAAAAAAGTATTGTTCTTATTGCAAAATGTCCTTATGTCATTTTTTTTCGGAAAATTCAATCTTTTTGTTTCAAAGCGTACCATTTCATTGATTTTCAACATTTCTCACTTTTTCTTTGTTCACATTTCATATATGAGTGTTAATGAAAGAAAAATTTTAGTTGGTTTTTTTTTCAGATTAATCCCGCCGACGCTACGTGTCGCGCCGTCTGACAACATCCGCCGCAACCCGTTTAGAAGACCGTGTGCCATACCTTCGCGATATTCAAAGATTAAGTCGGTCCTCTAGTTTCTCGGGTGGAAAAAATCGATTTTTTTTTTTCATAAATCACATCTACAACATGTGTAGAAAATGTGTGCCAAAGGATTTTTCGATATTCGAAGTGGTTCACAAGTTACGGCCCTGGAACGGAGCAGGTATACGGAGCAGGTATACTTTCAAACGCGTTTTTCTCGGAACACCATTTTTCGAAACGGTGACCACGATATTTCAGAAACTACTGCACCGATATTGTTCAAATTTATACAGCATCTTTAATATGTTATAAGCCAGCGATTGAACTAGGATTATCATGATTGCTTCGATAGTTTTTTTTGTACGAGCGAAAAACTTAAGAAAAAATGAGTAAAAAATGGAATGTAATTTTCAAAAGTGTATAAAAAAGTCAATTTTTGTAATTTAGAGTTCACTCTAGTTCAATCGCTAGTCTTAAATATGAAGATTAAAATGCCGTTTGGTTTTTTGATTTCAGAAAAGCAGAACAGCCGCAATCTTGGTCACCGTAAAAGCACCTCTTTTACTTGATGTCTTCCTGTCGACCATTATAACTTTTATTCTATTATATATTTTGACTTCAAAAAATTTGTAAAGCTTATTTAAATGTTAATAAAGATTATGCAAAAACAATGAGATTGATTATTTCGATGCTTTGCCCGTAATAAATTATTGAAAAAGCCGTAAAAAAACAGCCGAGAAACTAGAGGACCGCGTTAATCAAAGATACCATGTAACAGCCAAAAGTGATGATACAACCCACCCTAAGTTTCTAAACCGGTGAAAAAATCTTTCCTTAAGGCGGAAGCCTGAATTAGAAGGTGTAAAAAATCCAATCGGCGAGCGTGATAGCAAAAAAAAATAAACAACCTATTGAATCAAACCAAAGTTTATTTACTTCAGTATGAGAATCTCCTCTAAGTGAATTAAAAACTCGTTGCAAAAGTCTTTTCAAATAATTTTCATAGCACGTTAAAGTGTTTCTTTCAAAACACATTTTGTTTTTTAAACCTGAAAAAAAGTTATAATTTCACGATTTTTTCAGCTTTTTCTTAATTCAGCAAGAAGAAAAATATACGACAATTGAAAATTCTATTTTTAAATTAATTTTATTTTTTACAAGATGCATATGGAATGGGCTGATAAATCTGCAGTCATTTATTGTTTCATGTTGAATATACTTTTTAATACATTTCAAATATACATGAAAAGGTACCTGAATATTTACTGGGCTCACTTGTCTTTTCCTCTTCTAAAAAAATTTCCGAAAAAACGCTTTTTTGGACCTTCTAATTCAGGCTCCCGCCATGAATAAAAAAAATCATGAAAATCAGCAATGTTTTCCTTGCCTAAAGGTATCTCCCCGCTTAAGTGATTCAAATAAATTGTTTCCCTCAGGCTGAGACACTAACACTTACTTTCATACGATATAGTTAATTTCGTTGCTGGAATTTGTTCTCGTAGCACTATATTCACCGGGAAGTGAAATAAACGAAATGATTTATTCGGAAGGAACGTCGCGCGTTTATGTCTTTATTTATATATACTCAACGTTTCATGGTTACGCATATTTTTTTCGTATTCCACTCCCTTGTTACGTTTAACCCCGAGATGCATTTTGTTCCCTCCGGACCTCCTCGCTCTCTTAGCCGAGAGATGCGCAGATTTGATTACACTAATGGGGTAATTCAGAACTCATTCTACACCCTCGGTCATTCCCGCACTTTTTCTTCCTTTTTTTCCACACCCTCGACCTCCGCGACGACCAAATTACACAAATACAATTCGTCGCAACGACCATTGGATCATCACCGCGCAATTATATTTATACGCCCCGGAGAGCTTTATTTACATTAGACGGAAAGGATCTCAACGCGATGGGTTTTTGTGCGTTCATTTTTTATTGTTTCCAAATAATCGCTGCACAATAATTGCAGTTCCCGCGTTCAAAAATATTTTTATTTCACTCGTCATAATTGGTACCGTGGATTGGGGTTACTTTGATACAAACTTTGTTTTGTTTTTAAATTCAAATTACGAAGTTCCTGAACGCGACCGAAAGTTCTTTTTTACGGCTGGCAAGCCTGAATGTCTCTCTACGTCATCATTCAGACGCAGCACGAACGAACGAATTTAAGTGACGGTAAAAATATTAAAAACGTAAACAATGTACTTAAAATATTCTTCATGCTCGTACTTAACGGGAGACTTTGTCCTTGGAGTGCCATATTTCACGTGTTTACATTTTATTTTTTTTTTAAGGAAACGAGTAAAGCTTTTTGAGTGCGGTTTTTTTCTTGCTTTTATTCATGATATACAGAACGTTAAAATTTTTTTTTTTAAACCAAAATGGCGGCCGTTGCAGCTCCGCGAAAACAGGTCCTCAAATCGCGGGAGGTAAACGGCTGACATCACTGCCCCCTCTTTGTTGATCTGAAACACAAATTCAAAGCATATTATCAATCTGTGACGCTTTGGTCATGGAATGACGGATGGGTTTTTCGTTTAGTACAAATTTCGAAAAATGGCGGCAATTTAAAAAAAATCGAATTTTCGCGTTTTTTTCGCATAAAAAGATAAATAATAAATGCAAAAATGCATCTATCGAAAAAACGATCCGTCATTCCGTGAAGACATGTTTTCTGAGTATGCTCACCAAATTTCAGGTCGATATGTTAATTACAGCGGTCAGGAGAATGTCAGCCATTTTTAAAAACGTGTTTTCGAGAAAAAACGCGTTTAAAGTTTTGTAATGTGTTTACACAAATGTGTTTATAATTACCGCTAATCGGCAATGCCTGGTCCATAGAGGCATCCCTCCTCTTCTTCTAGCTGCTCATGTTGAGCCGCCAACATCTCCCGCTGCTTTCAAGGACAAAGTCTCCCTTAATCGTACATAACTTAAAAAATAACATGTTGAGTGTTGCAATGACATGTTGTTGGTAACAATCACCTTGTGGGAAGTTTATTAAACTACATCATTATGCTTTGTTGTGTGGCATAACCCCAAAAACATATTTTATGGGCATTGATCATTGATCAATTTCACCCCACTCATTATCTTTATTGCTAGTCTCGGAGTATTATCATGGATTTTCGTCTTTTGATCATTTTTTCAATTGTAGGTTAAGAAATATTCCTAACGTGTTCATTGAGAACATTTCTTAACCTAAAATTCTGCAATTCTGTACCAAATCACACTAATTGTAAGACCCAAAATATCAAATAACAATATATTTTTTGTCTTACAATTAGCGTGATTTGGTATGTGATGTAGTTTAAGTGAAACATGATCCTAATGAAACCAATGTGATCTCGTTTTGTGATTTAGATTAGATACCCAGGTAGACATAAGTTTTACAACTTGTTTTTGGTCGTTTATAAATCTATTCAAAGGTTACGAGTGTTTTTCCGCACAAATAAACATAAAATGCCAGTTGTTTATCATTAAAGTTGATTGTGAAAAGTAAAGATGTAATATTTGTTCGATCAAAGTAACCCCATAACAATAAAAATCGTTGTAACTTTCAAGCCCGTTGACCGTTTTTTTCTTCTTTACGAAGTACGCTTCCTTATGGGGTTACTTCCGATTCTCATTAAGAAAAAGAGGAGTATCAAAGTAACCCCAATCTCAGTATAACTTTGATCGCGACGAATTTTTTTTCTCATTTATTTTTGAATATTTCAAATTGTAATTTGGAAGATAAAAAGACTAATAAAAGTTGATGTTTCCATTAAAAACAAATCTTTTGCTAAATCATTTAAAGAAATACATCGATTTTTATTTCAAAATTGATCAAAGTAACCCCAATCTACGGTAGCTCCGGAAAAATTGTCGAAAAATTGTACAGAAAACGGTCTTATTTTCATCGGCTCATGTCGCGTGTATGAAAAATATTGATACACAAAATATTTTCGTCGTTGGCGTAAAATACTTAATGGCATTTTCCGTATTTATTTGAGTTTTAAGAAATCTCGTTTTTGGCAATCGTATACGACGGTTGAAAAGAAAAATTCGTTGGTGTCCGAATGCGAGAAAAAATGTGCTCCAAAGAGACGACATTAGATTCATTGTACCCAAAAAATAAATAAGTAAAATGATGTCAACGCATTTGCGAATGCTTCCCGTTTTTCCTCGACAGCAATCGTCGAAATTCCGAAAGAGCAAATATTATGAAAGCTCGGCCAATGGCAGTAATACATATCTAAATATTTATAATAAACATATGAGTGATAAATATCTAAATATTTATAATAATTTTATGAGTGATAAATATCTAAATATTTACTACTGCTATTCATTAGGCTCGTTTCGAATTGTTTGGTTTCGTTATATACAATCTTTATAAACAATCATACGTCGTTTCAGTTCTACAACACAATTCGTTTACAGAATATTAAAATGTTTCCAAATAATTTCCTCCGAAAAAAATCATTCGAAACTCTTTTCCTAATTTTTTTTCTATAATGTCTTTGAAACAAACCCCGTCAATGCCGTCAATGTCAATTTCGAGCTATGTCACACAATTCGTTTTCAATGTATTAGAGTGATTGAAAATCATTATATTCTCATAACCTTATAAAAGAATTCTTATAAAAGAAAAATATTTTGTACTTAAAATACTTTTTTTCGGCTCGTAGGGGGGGTGTTACGCATTAGCAAAACAGTTCAATCCGATAGACGACGATGTGAATAAATTTTTTTCACCATGCGTGCGTCGTGGCTGAGAGAAAGGAGGATTAAGTACATTTCAGAAGGGTCGGCAAGGGTAGTTTTCGGATCTCTCGTTTCTCGTGGATCGTGATTTGATCTAGTATGGCGTCGAACGTGACTGGATAACCAAATAAAGTATAATTCAGGCGTCGAAAGGGTTTCAATTGATACAGCAACGTAAAGAGATCTACATATATCGTCACTGACGTATCGCAATTGCGATCATACGAAATTCGTATATATATATATATATATATATATATTCATACGGTTTAGTCAGAGAAATCGAAATGAATCAGTCAAAACACGAGGCATATTTATTGTTATTGTTTTTCTTTTTTCTGTGTTATTTCTTTTCCCGCTTTCATGTTGAGGCAGGCGCATCTCGTTTTCTTTTACAAAAGCAGATCGCAGACTTGAAAGCGTATTGAAACATTTGTCAAAAAATAACACAACATAAAACATAACATCGCGGATGCGCGTCACGACTCCACGGTGACATTGACGAGAATCATACAATGCAATTGATCGCTTCCTCATAGACGAGACTTGTTATGATCTTGAAAAAAAAAACAAACAGTTTCGCGAAGAAATTTTCCGGCACTTTGGGAAATCATATTTGAGCAGTGTTGAGAACGAATTTTTACGCAAACAGCCGCAAAATTCCAATCGTCGCAATTTGTAAATGGCTGTAGATTTAAGACCGGAATAACAATGGCAAATACAATTATACAGGCTATTTTTGTTTCGTCCACAAGATTTTCACAAAATGAAAAAAATAATTAACAGCAAACAACTTATTTCGAAAAGCATCAAATTTGCTCCTTTTCCAGCAACGTGGAGTACTTTGAACGAACTCGGTAAATTTGCAAAAGCTTCACGATGCGGACCGAATTTTCGTTCCATTTCCGGACTTCTGCGTCGACTCCAAAAAAATTACTTTCCCTATCAAATAATCGCCGAAGTGCTACAGCGTTTTGACGGTTGCAAAAAACGAAAAAAAAAAGGTACCGTCGTCACAAAAATGGTACGAACCGTGACGTATGCTCAGGGGGCTCCCCGGGCTTCGGGGATGTTCCGAGCTCGTGTCATTTTGCGAGTGTTGTCTGGGCAATTGAGGCTCGTTGTTGACCGTGATCGAGGCTGTTCCATTCATGATCGTCTCTCCGGTGAAACTTCAATGACCTTAATCCCGAAAAATAAGACGCACGCACGCACAATAATTGAATGTTCACTGGGCGACGGGCGAGCACAA
>OX101787.1:54030541-54100838 GCA_944452715.1 Ophion slaviceki | reverse complement strand
TTCGCCGAATAAATAATCGTTCATCTCCTTTTGCGAATTTTTGGTGCTTGTAAAAACTTGAGAAGGCAGGTACTCTCCTTTGTGAAAAGCTCAAGTTCTTCATCACGAATTCATTCGTGTGTAACTGTAAGTGACATAGGATTTACAAGGGTGAAATGGCTTATGAATGTCTTCATCGTGTCTTCATCGTTTCCATTACGTATCGTCAGAACGGACAAGGCATTACCGTTGTAGAGAGAGGGTGCGAGTGGCATTATTGAGAAACACAATACAGCGGTGTAATAACAAAAGGTACAGCTGAAATGTAGACGTGCTTTATACGCCACGTGTCCTTGGGGATGTTGCGTAAATGCGATTAATTCCTTTTCTGGCCAGTCCCGATGAGAGGTTAAGGGAGAGAGAAGAAAGTCCGAGAGAGGGAGACCCCTTCAACCGTAGATTTTAACCCTTCTCGTGTACTCGGGAAGAGCTCGTGCTTCAGTCGAAACATTTTCTTCGATCCTTAACGACACACAGTCAATTTGCATTATTGTGCGAAAAGATAACTCGTTCTCGAGATTTTTTTTCTCCACGCGTATTGTTGCCTCGATCGTTAATTGCTGCTTTGTTATGCTGAAATACGTGTCCAAGATATTCGAACGTATAATATCGATTTTTCGCACAAGCAAAAAATCGATCACCGATATATGTATTTTGGAAAAAAAACGCTGCAGTGAGAAAATCGTGGAGCCGGTAGAATTATCCGGTCCCTCGTATAATGACGTAATCCCATTTTGAACCTGTTCTTCTTTAATGTAAATACGGATTTATCGACTGTTTATTTATTCTTTTAAGGACACCAGGAATCACGTTGTCGTTGAACTATACGATACCGAGCGGTCGTACGTGGAGGCTTTACAGATACTAGTCAATGTGAGTCAAATTAATTTCCTTTTTTTTTTCAATCACATATTCGTTAACTGAGAATTTTGTTTTCGTTGCATTTTAGAAATATCTGCAACCACTGAAGAGCCCGGAAACAGCAGGTCTCGTTGACGCAGCGACGGTTAACGAAATATTCTATCAGGTTAATTATATACGTTCAACGCGTGTACAGTGATTTTGTTGATAAAATTATATTGAACATTTATTTCAGGAGGCTCGAGCGCTACACCGATGAGATTCTGAAGAATTCTAAATGTCCGTTGATAAATAAAAGTTGAACTGCGAAGTTTCGGTAACTCTCACTGCATCGGTTTCGAGGAAAAAATTATTAACGCCAACACAATCTAGGGCGGCGTTTTGTGGAGAATCGCGAATTGAGCTGAAATTTCATTTTCGTGTGGCAATACGTCAGCGAGAGATATGCTGTAGCTAAAGTTCACAATAATTCAAGAGATTTTCTTGCTCGATTTTCTTCTCGCTTACAATGCAGTGGACTTCGGAGTTGAACTTTTATTTGACTGCCACGTCTAGAAAAATATATACCCTTTAAAATTCATCAGTGCAACGCTGGATACTCCTTACACGGATTCTGTAGAAATTCTCATGGTCCCGATTGATCTTGTCTTTGGGTTGATCGTTGATGGTTTTTTTCAGGTTCCAGCGATACTGAGTCATCACGAAGTTTTTCTCGAGGAGCTACGCAAACGCCTGGAAACGTGGGAACTCCACCAAACGATTGGTGATATATTTTTAGAAGTGGTACGCTATCATATCGATTAAAAATAATCAAGGCCAAGCCATAAAAATTCAACGATGGAAGAAACAGTGTTGGCTAATCGATCGAATTTTTAGTTTACAAAACCGAACGTTCTCGAGACGTACACTCTGTTTTTGGATAATTGGAAATCAGCTGAGAAGGCGATTAAAACCACTTGTCAGGCGAAACCGGCGTTCGCAAGATTTCTCGAAGTAAGTTTTGAACGCTAGAATAAAAATGTGACGACGATCAATTGAAATTGAAGAGGATTCTTATTCGGAAAACGCTTCTAGCTTTGTCAAATGTGCATTTTGTCAAATGTTATATTTGTAACGGGCACTGTTTTTCTACAGACACTAGAACGCGAGCATCGGGGAAAACTTGGACTCGACCAATTACTCATAAAACCCGTACAAAAAATCCCCCGATACGAGCTCCTCATACAAAGACTTCTGAAGCACACCGACCCGTCGCATCCTGATTACGATCTTCTGACAGCTGCGCAAAAAGAAATTCACGAACTCGTAGTGAAGATCAATTGCACGGAACGTGAAATTCTCGAGTGGGAGCAACAACAATCGATACTTCGCGAGGTCGAATCTCTTGTCGACGGACTCGCTGGAATTGTTACCAAAGACAGGTGAAGACTCGAGTTCTTTGTTCTTCAATTCGCGAGGAAATGCGTTCTTTCTTTTTTTTCAAACATGCAATGCTGATTCAACTGCCCACGCGTATCGGTTGGATAAACGAAGTTTGGATCGTGCGAATTTATGATACAATAATATAAAACAAAAAATATTACTTTACATGAAGATCGTTCGTACGTCATGACATGGTCACGATAGCCTCGAACCAAGGAACGCGAAAGGAAAGGGCACTTTTCCTCTTCTCGGATCTTTTGGTCATCACGAATATCAAGAGACGAAGTGGTACAATCCGAAAACCATCCACGTAAGAATCATTTGAAGTTTACATTGTTTCTTCTTTAATTCGTATTTCTTTAAGGCGTTACCCCCACTTGTAGCGCAAAAAAGGCCTTTTTCATGAATTTTTTTAAAGAAAAGTACAAAACTTTTTTAATCGATCAATATACCATCTTAAAGAACACATCTTGAAGAACTTTAAGTAATTTTTTTATTGAAAAATATTACATTGTTTAGTGGCAAATGGCCGTCAATGAAATAATGTTTTTATATACACGGTTTGCGGTGACCAACATTGCGGCGAAGTGGATCATCTCAAAAAAAAAAAATGCGGATGGATTTAGTCAAATATAAGTATAAACTAGTCTTCAATCGAAGGATTTTAAAAAATATTCATTTTTCACAAAATGGCGGACAGTCAAAGTTAATGGTTCGATTTTAACGAAAAAAACGACCGTTTTTTGGCTATAAAACGGCCATTTTTTTTTCGAAAAAAAAAATCGAACGATTAAAGACTACATTTTTATGTATTAAATAAGCCTGCAAAATTTCAAGAAGATCGGTTCATTAGTGTTCGAGTAATCTTGGTCACCGAGTTCAGAAATGCCATTTTGAGAAAAACGCGTTTAAAGTTTCAATTTCACAACGGATTCTTCTCTTTCAACGCTCATATCTCAGTCAATTTTGTTCGGATCGACTTGAAATTTTCAGGACATATTCTCAGATACTTATACTTCAAAAAAATGCAATAAAAAAAAATCGATTTTTTTCAAAATCGCAAGTGGCGGTAACCCCTTAATTGATATATAATCTTTCAAATTTCAGGAGTGCATCTCCCAACAGCCTGGCGGGCCTGCCCGAAGCTAACAAATACAAAATGCTCATGAGAATTCCCTTGGACGACGTGGAAATGATCAAGGGTACGACTTCCTGAAAGAATGTCTTTAAATCTTCCGAGAAAAAAGATCGATCATGAGAAACTTGGAAACATAAAAATCGAAAGCTCACTCATTGATCTTTTTCTACCCCGGTAATTCTTAGCCAAGGAGGAAAGCTTGCGTAAAATGGCGCGTGAGGTTGAACATCTCAAGGAGGATTGTTCGACGTTGAATCAGCTGCAGGAACTTGCCGCCACTCTGCACGGGACGAAACATCAGCTCGAGGAATTGATCAAGGAATATTTATCTCAAGTGCAACGACAATTGGCAGAGAAAAATGCGGCCCATTCGCAACTAGCTTGCCTCGAATTGACACTGAACACACAGTCAGTTTTTATTTTTTTTCTATATTTCTCAATCGATAAGCTTATCTATATACACCCTTGGCCAAAAGTTTGAGGCACCCTGCAATTTTTCTTTCCGGACAAAACATTGAATATCTCGGCCAAAAAGATCGAAAACCAATTTACCAAACGAGATTTCGAAGAAAATAAAGCCAGCTTCAATTTGCTTTTTTAATTTAATTTTTTCGATTTTTTTTGTGCTCGGTACGTCATTTTGAAAATGGCGGTTTTTCACGATTTTTGCACGTTGCAAAGTCGTTCGCTGAACTTCGGAAAAATAGAAATCTCGCTATTTAGTGAAATGATCTTCGAAAAGGGAAGTATTAGCTTTAGTTTCGTAAAAAAAAAAAATGTGCAATTTTTTTCGCAGAGAAATTTTTTTTCTTGAAAAAAACGGCAAGTTTCCGTAAAGCCGGCACCGTGCAGTGTATCGTGAAAACTATGATGTTGAGAATATTTGTCCTAAGGACTAAGAAGTTTTTTTTGTTATTTTCGAATTGTTAAATTTTTTTCAGATTTTTTCGCAACTTTTTTTTTATCGCTAGTTTTGGTTGATCGTCGACGATTAATCTAATTTATTTATTGCCATTACATTGAAACGAAGATGTTTTAATTCACATATCTTTGTTTCAAAGTAACGTTTCAAGGAAACGGATATAATTGAATTTGTACGTCGTACGAATCAAATGACGTTCTGAGCTTATACAGAGTCAAACTAATGGGTACTGGCTGTCATTCAAATAAAAAATGATCGGGAAAAAAAGTGATTATACTTCGGCAGATTCGAAAATTAGTGACAAGTGCTGTTAAAAATCAAAGGAAAATGTCGTCTTATGAGTACGACGTACAAATTCAATTACGCCTTGACCAAAAGCATTAAGCACCCTGTGTTTTTCTTCTTTTTCTAGTTTAGGGTATACCATTGAACTCTTTTTGTCTTTTAAATGTATTTATTAGTCAATTCAAACAATATTATTAATAGTTAGTTGATCCACCCTCTGCGCTGTTTTTGAAGTTTCAATGTGTTTTCTGACCCTCTGCCTTAGTATACCCCATAGATCGGAGAAAAGTCTACTCTGAGATGAGCAAATAAAGACGGGTCAAAGCTTTCATGGCAATTTAAAAAATGCACACGTTGAGTAATTTTACGATCCAGATGTTTTGCAATTCACTCAAAGCGGTTCTTTATTGTTTAATTTTATATTTGATGATGCGAACTTAGCTTTAGTGCAACACAACTATAATAGTTTTATGTACTTTTGAAAATATCAATATTTTATAGGGGTGCCCGGTATTTGTGGCCAAAGATGTCAGTAGCTTTTCTCTTCTTGATATTTCCCTGAAAACATCTTCGTTTCAAAGTAACGGCAATCAATTTATTAAATTAATTGTCGATGACCAACTAAAGTTAGGGATAGAAAAATGTTGCCAAAAAAATCGGATTTTTTTTTAACAATTCCAAAATAACAAAACAAAACGTTTTAGTCCTTAGGACAAATATTCTCACCCTCATAGTTTTCAGGATACGCTGCATGATGCCAGCTTTACGGAAGAACGCCGTTTTTTTGAGAAACCCTAAATTTCTCTGCGAAAAAAAATTGCAAGTTTTTTCTTAGAAACCTTTCGAAAGATCATTTCACTAAATAGCGAAATTTCTATTTTTCCGAAGTCACACTCCATAACGGAAATAATGAAACATGCACTTTAGTATTTCCGAACATTCAACCCCTAAGGTGTTGCAAAGAGATGAAAAATTTTGTATAGAAAAACATTTTTTTTTTCAGTCGAACTGACTTTAAAAATTGCTTAAATAACACTCCCACGGCGTAATTAATTCCACGCCGAGAAAGTCACGGGTAATAACTATAACTTCATATACGTGTTTTCGAGAAATAAATCCAGAGTCCCACGTTTATTTAAATTGGCGAAATCAGAAAAGTCATGGATCAACAGACCAACTTAACCTTCTCCGTTTAAAATCAAACAAAGCTTATCCGAAATCTACGCGAACGAAGTCGCGGGTAAATGCTAGTGAATCATAAGAGAAAACGACATTGCAGAAACGGCGTCGAGAATATTACGATTATGTTCACGAAGCCGGAAACGCGAGCAAGCTGGGAGGAGAGCTTCAACGACGCCAAACAAAAATTAGGTAAGTCGAATGGAAGAGAATTGAGGGCATTTACAGTCTTTTACCATTTCTATACGAGTAATCGCTGATACTACCGTAAAGTGCTTGGAAGCTTTAGACACTCTTCGTAACACAACGTTTCTTTAGGTCTGGTTCACGTTTAAATCTGGAGGTATGAGTTTCCCGCCGTTGCATATTAAGCTTCTTACATTTGTTTCGGTTCTGATAATTTATTTTCCGTCAGTTCATCAATGTGCTTTATCGATTGATCGCTTCGACAATTTTACAGCAAAAAAAACGGAATTTTCGGATTAATTTGGTTTTTTTCTCTTCGTCTCTTGATTACATACGTTGAATCCTAGCCATGTCAGCCGACCGAAGGCCACCTCCGGAATTCATCGGACCGCTACCAATACGGAAAACCCGAGCTGGACTTCAATTTACATGCGCAGCACCGACAATCGCCACGGGACAAACACCAAGAGACGTATGGGTGTGCAACAGCGACGGCTACGTCGGTCAAATTTGCGTTCTCAGTCTCATATCCGAGCCCCCCAACGTCGAATCCTGCAACGGGGTTTGCAACGCTCGCATATTGTGCATCGCCGCCATTCCAGCTCCAAACTTAAGGTAAACACACCAATCAGGAAGCCCCGGGAGCTGGACCTCTTCGATTTTAACGCGGTCCTCTAGTTTCTCGGCTGTTTTTTTTACGGCTTTTTCAATAATTTTTTACGGGCAAAGCATCGAAATAATCAATCCCATTGTTTTTGCATAATCTTTATTAACATTTAAATAAGCTTTACAAATTTTTTGAAGTCAAAATATATAATAGAATAAACGTTATAGTGGCCGACAGGAAGACATCAAGTAAAAGAGGTGCTTGACGGTGACCAAGATTGCGGCTGTTCTGCTTATCTGAAATCAAAAAACCAAACGGCATTTTAATCTTCATATTTAAGACTAGCGATTGAACTAGACTGAATTCTAAATTACAAAAATTGACTTTTTTATACACTTTTGAAAATTACATTCTATTTTTTACTCATTTTTTCTTAAGTTTTTCGCTCGTACAAAAAAAACTATCGAAGCAATCATGATAATCCTAGTTCAATCGCTGGCTTATAACATATTAAAGATGCTGTATAAATTTGAACAAGATCGGTGCAGTAGTTTCTGAAATATCGTGGTCACCGTTTCGAAAAATGGTGTTTCGAGAAAAACGCGTTTGAAAGTATACCTGCTCCGTATACCTGCTCCGTTCCAGGGCCGTAACTTGTGAACCATTTCGAATATCGAAAAATCCTTTGGCACACATTTTTTACACATGTTGTAGATGTGATTTATGAAGAAAAAAAAATCGATTTTTTCGACCCGAGAAACTAGAGGTCCGCTTTAATCAAACTTTGCAGGTTTGTACAACGGGTCAAAATATTCGACACACATTTCTTCAATCGGGGAAACCCGATTTTTAATGGGGGTAACTTACCCTCGAAAATTGATTTTTGGCAATAACTTTTTAATTAACCCGATACGGACAAATTTCAAGGCGCAAAAATGTTTTACTGTTTGGGTACTATATATGTGTGATGAGAACGATGCAAATAACAACCAACAGAAGTTCATTGCAGAAATGCCATTTTTTAATATATGTATATTCGTGAAAGTTTTCAACCGTTTGGGATGTACGCGTGTGTGGAAGCTGGAAAGTAGCAGAAACGTGTTTTCCCCCCTATCTCGCAATGGGGTGTTGTGCACTTTTTTGAAAGATGTCTCAGTTTGATCCTTTAGTGGCAATAAACTACTAGAATTTTTATTTCTATTTTATGAAATCGATAAGGGCCATAAAAATGCATTTCAATTTTACATTTCAAATTTCCGCGCAAAAACGCTAGCCACGATGCTGCTTCGGTTCGCGACGTCACTTGCATAGGAAACAACCATGCTGCGCCAATTGTAAATACGTAAATTTTTTTGGTGAAAAGTGAGTTACATTCTCTATCATTGGTGTGTTGTTCCTAAATGTTAGAATACTAGTGTAAAACACCGAGAAAGTCGTGGATTAAAATGCCAATTGATATAAATATGAGGAAGATTTGGTTAAAACTTGCGAGATCCAAAGTCATAGTACGAGAAAAAAAAACTCATTTGTTCTTTTTTGAAGTACAGATAACTATTTGAAAACTTGCAATTCACTATGACAAACGAGAATATGTAGTTGTTGACGTTTTCTTTCACTGCTTTCTTTGTTTACTATGTCAACGACGTCACGTCGGAATCCATTATGGCGGCTACCGTTTCGCATGTTCGTTGAACAGGTAGAAAACGTACTTTCCTAAAAATGAATTATAAAATTTATTTTGTGTTTTTATGAATTAAAACCAATATTATTGGATTATTGCGGAAACCACCTTATTTATACATTCTTAGTTTTTTTCTTAGAGTAAAATCCCGTATTAAGGAATTTCGGGGCAATTGATGAAATGTTACCATTTGATTCGAATTTATACAGTAGCTTCTTCGTCATGTACTGAATGCACCCTCCAAATTTTGAATCGATCTTCTACGCCTTTTCTGTATATACTACAATTGTAAAAACACTTTTCAACATGCGGCATATAACATGATGATGAAATTGTCATAATGTACTGAGTGAATTGACAGTTTTTCATAAGGTTTCAAACATTTTTTCACACTCTTTCGTTCGTAAAACGGCCTTTCAGCAATGAGCGTAGAAACTCCCTATATTAAAAAGTGTTTTTCTTTTCAATTGTAAATGGAAAGCAAAATTTGGAGAGTACATTCAGTATATGACAAAGAATTTACTGTATAAAGTTGAATTAAATGGTAACAATTCACCAATTGTCCCGAAACTCCTTAAGACCAGCCGCCAATTTTTTCGTATATTGGCCCTTAAATAGCTAACATTTTTCGATACCAGATTCAATTCGTGTCCATGTAGACTTATTCGATTACTCGATTCAATATATATGAAAAGTAATCTTCCTCCCGCTCTCCGAATGGGAAATTCTACCCTTGGAGGGTAGAATTTGAAATTCTACCATTGCATTTTCAAATACTACAATTTTGGAATTTCACAATTAATGTTAAGTTTAGGTACGGATATTCTGCTTACTTTTTTAGATGCATACATTAACGATATAGCACATTTAAAACATGGCAACATCTTAACCTCTTCTCTAAAGATATTTTTTCTCAATTTCCATGTTGTCGCAATAATGCAGGTGGAATCATGTAACAAGAGAAATTAATTGTATCATATGCTATTTCTTTTCATTATGTATTTATTGGTAAGCGTGAAAACTAGAATTTTTAAATGGATTATACGTACAACAGTAGGGATACTCGTGAAAAAAGGGTTTGGAACAAAGAGATTTCTCACACCATGCACAAGTATAATAATTATAGCAGGTTCGCCACAAATATCGCAACGTAACTTTAACATTAGTTGACACCCATGTTGATCGTTTCGAATGAACCGGCTCACAGTGGGTCAAAACGGGGAAAAAAGTGACAGGATTTTTTAAAAATTGACATATATTTTTGTTCCGATGATAAAGCTATATCAATCCAACCCAACAAGAAATATTATATTACATTTTTTCACAAAAGTTATATTTAGCAAGAAAATGGCCAATATTCAACATTTTATGGTCTTGAAGTTTGCATCGTTGGAACCCAGAGAAAATTATTTTACGTATTTTTATTATCTCATTTTTCTTATTTTGCGAAATAATTTGTTCTTCTTATTTACATTTTAGAATAATAAATTCTACAAACTATAAAACCCTAGAAATAATGAAAATGAGGAAATGAGAATGGAAAAATATATTTCGTTGCATTCCAACGATGCAAACTTTAAGGCCATAACATTTCTGTATGAAGCGACACCTATCGAACTTACGACCGATACACCATCGGCCCTTCAACGGTACATTATCTGGCCGCAACTTTGCCTGATAAATGCGTCGGAAAATTGGTACTTTTTGTAGTACCCCGAAACGTATTTAGTAAAACATTATTTTATGTAAACGAGTGTAAAGAAGGAATGAAGGCCTTTTGCCGGCAGTGGCAAGTGACATTGCATGCTCATAATAATAACAATAATAATAAAAATACCAGTTATATTGTTATTATATGTTATTATGTATTATTTATAAAGAAAGAAATCGGACAATTACTAAATGACCTATCTAAAACGTTGTCCCTTTTTCTTCTCAAAAAATAATGTATAATCAAATATAATGACAATATAATGTATATTATTATTATTATTATTATTATTACGAGCCTGCAATGTCACTTGCCATTGCCGCGGCAGTGGATCGTAACTGCAAAAAGTGACAGGATTTTTTTTTTAATTGACATATATTTTTGTTCCGATCGATAGAGCTCCATAATCCCATAAGAAATGTTACATTACATTTTTCCTCTAAACTAATATTCAGCAAGAAAATTGCAAATATTCTAAATTTTTGTATGAAGCGAAAATCAGCTATTTTTCAACCCGTTACACTGTGATGATCCCTCAAGTTGACATTCTATTCTTAGCCAGTACTTATTTCTTGCAAACTACTTAGATATATACTACATAACATGGTGGTCAATGAGTTCAAATATTTGGGTTATTGGTTCTCAACCCGAAACACAGGCGGGGGGGGGGGGGATGGCATCTGAAGAAGCTGGTGGCAGGAGCACAAAAAGCGGCAAATGCGATATGGGAGGTAATGAAGAGGGCGAAGGTAGAGGGTTTGAAGAATCGGCTACAGCTGTTCGACTCGCTGGCCAAGGCGGGAGCACTGTACGCGGTGGAATTCCGGGGCTCGAAGAGAAGGGAGAAAGTAGAGAAGCTACAGGGAAAATTGGTAAAAGTAAGCGGACACCCATTAAGATGGGGGAAGGAGTTCAAGAAGGCGATGAAAGCCGTAGGAGATGAGAGAGTGGTCAATCTGGTGAGGTCAAATTCAGGAAGCTGGGAGAGGATCGAGAGTTGCTTGATCAAGGGGGGAGACGGGAAAACGGAACAAGACATGCAAGGAGACTGGGTCAAGGCGGACAGGTCGTCCTTCTTCGCCTGGTACAAGGAAATAAAGGTGGGATGCGAGAGAGAGAAATATTGGGATAAAAAACGGCCGGCGGGGGAATCGAAGGAACAATGGGCAAGAACTGATGTGGTGGAGAAATGTGGATGAAGTTGGGAAAAAAGGTTTCGGTAGATGGGCCTGGAGATCAAGGAAAAATTGGTGAGGGAAGTGGATGCCTGGAGAGGAGAAGAAAGGTTGGAAGAAAGACACGCTAAGAGTAGAACCGGTGTCGGTAATCTGCGAGTACTTGAGGGCGTTCGCGAAATTACGGCGTTACCCCCGCTTGTAGCGCAAAAAAGGCCTTTTTCATGATTTTTTTAAAAGAAAACTACAAAACTTTTTTAATCGATCAATATACCATCTTAAAGAACACATCTTGAAGAACTTTCAATAATTTTTTTATTGAAAAATATTACATTGTTTAGTGGCAAATGGCCGTCAATGAAATAATGTTTTTATATACACGGTTTGCGGTGACCAACATTGCGGCGAAGCGGATCATCTGAAAAAAAAATGCGGATGGATTTAGTCAAATATAAGTATAAACTAGTCTTTAATCGAAGGATTTAAAAAAATATTCATTTTTCACAAAATGGCGGACAGTCAAAGTTAATGGTTCGATTTTAACCACCAAAACGGCCGTTTTTTGGCTATAAAACGGCCATTTTTTACGAAAAAAAAAATCGAACGATTAAAGACTACATTTTTATGTATTAAATAAGCCTGCAAAATTTCAAGAAGACCGGTTCATTAGTGTTCGAGTAATCTTGGTCACCGACTTCAGAAATGCCATTTTGAGAAAAACGCGTTTAAAGTTTCAATTTCACAACGGATTTTTCTCTTTCAACGCTCATATTTCAGTCAATTTTGTTCGGATCGACTTGAAATTTTCAGGACATATTCTCAGATACTTATACTTCAAAAAAATGCAATAAAAAAAATCGATTTTTTCAAAATCGCAAGTGGGGGTAACCCCTTAAAAAGGGCGAGAACCGATGACGACCAAGAGGCGGAGGAATGAAAAGGATAAAGCGCCGTACGGTGGTTAGGATAAAACATTGTAATTCTAATTTAAATTTGGAACTTTAATTTTGATTGATTAGCTTATAGGTTAGAGTTGAGGATGGAAAGAAGGAGGGTTTTGTAAAAAAAAGCGAAAGCTGTAGAGATGGAATATACTACTACTACATAACATTTCTTATGGGGCTATATAGCTCTAGCAGTGGGAACAAAAATATATGTCAATGAAAAAAAAAATCCTGTCACTTTTTTGACCGTTTCGATCCACTGTGCGGCTGGACAATTTCAGCCTCGTCTGGAAAAAGCAGTTCAAACCTGATAATATTTTTATATTGGCTTCGAAAGCTAGGAAATTGAGGCATTCCTTTCGCGGAGGCTCGTATTTTGTGGTACAAGGAGAGCCCTTCTGAATCATTGATAAATTCCCAACGATAAACTGGAATAAACAATTTCGCGCAAATTTCGCAGTTTTAGACATTTTTACATTTTCTCTGAAAAGTCGCGGCTACGAAAATTCTTGCGTACAAATTTACTTAGTACTTAGAGTACAAATTATTTTCTTTCCGAAATGCTTTGACATGCGATATTTGTGGCGTACCTTCTACAATTATTTGCGAATGGTGTGTCATCTCTTGACTGTAAACAGTTTTTTCATCAGTTTTGCACGCTCTCCAATACAGGAATCATTAAAAAGAAGTAATATGTGGTGCAATTAATTTCTCTCATATGTTTCCACCTTTTAGCCTAAATGTTTTAATCTTCAAGGGTGGATTTTCCTATTTAGGGCTAGGGGTCAGAAGAGGAGGAATACAATTTTTCATCGATATTCTATCGAGTAATAAAATGGGCGTACAGGGGCATGAATTCAACCCGCAACTTGAAAATGTTAACTATTTATGGGCCGATATTAGCAACATCGAGGAAAAAAACGGAAAACATGTATCCGTTACTTTTTTAGCCTCCACACATGTGCTCACTCACATTCCAATCGAGTGAAAACTTTCGTAGAGAGTTAAAGGCTCTTCTCACTCTAGACACTAAAAAAGGCTATTTTTATGAATTTTTTTGATCGTTTTATATTATAGATATTGATGCAAAAGTTGTGCCACTTAATAAAGACACTTCCGAAAAACATTTTAAAAAATTATTTATTCAGGTCACTATTTATAGACGAAAATGGTAATAAAAAAAATGTCCTAAACATGTAGGGCTGCGCTGTTGATGAAATCTCGGCGATGGATCATCCGAAACAAAAGAATCGAACGGTTTTATATTCAGTATTCTAATGGCTATAGCGCATACGATACGATTTTTGATATATGACAAAATAACAAAATGACGGACATTCTTGAAAAAAAAAAAAACGTTTTTTTTCACCGTTTTTGGCAAAAATAAATACTAAATATCAACATTTAAAAAAATTCTTGATATGCGCTATAGCTATAGTTGTAAAGAATATGTGGTTCAAATTTTATAAGGATCGGTTCATTAGTTTCAAATATTTTATCAAAAAGCCGTCGAAAAACGTTGTTTCGAGAAAAACGCGTTTAAAGTTTGTTTGGGTTAAATAAATACATTTAATAAAAAATTTGATGTATTTATATAATATAGAAATACATTCTATAATATCTATAATACAAACCTATCAACAAATTAATGAAAATAGCCTTTTTTAGCGTCTAAAGTGAGAAGACCCTTTAAATGCTAGAAATGGAAAAATGGTATTCTTGCAATAAATAAGATGACATTTGTCGCTAGTTTCAGCATGCTCGGCGGAAATATATAGTGCTTGAAAAATAAAACGTTTTTTGCCATTTGGAATTTGTTCATATCTCGGTTCGTTTATAAGTTGATGCCAAAAGACGAAGAAGCATCCGATTTTCGGGGGTGCGTTGCACTTCGAGAAAATGGGCTTCTATCGTTATGAAAAGTACGTGTCGAGTGTTTATACCGGCTCTACGAAGATGCCAAATGTGATCAAAGTCGGAGGGGGCCACCTCGTGCACCTTGTAATTTTAAGCAGAGTTGTGAATAATGCATTATTTTGATAGTGCATTACTGTATACATTACAAATTACAAAATTAATGTGTAATGGATACATGTTCCATTACAAATTACAAAAGTAATGTGTAATGGATATACGTTCCATTATAAATTACAAAAGTAATGTGTAATGGACATATGTTCCATTACAAATGACAAAAGTAATGTGTAATGGATGTGTGTTCCATTACAAATGACAAAAGTAATGTGTAATGGATGTGTGTTCCATTACAAATAAGAAAAGTAATGTGCAATAAATGCATGTTCCGTTACAAATTACAAAAAGTAATGTGTAATGGTTGCATGATCCATTACAAATTTCAAAAGGTAATGTGTAATGGACGCATGTTCCATTACAAATTGAAAAAGTAATGTATGATTAATGAGTGCTTCATTACAAAATACAATTACAATAAGGTAATTCGTAGCGGAGAATATTCCATCACAAATAGAAAAATTGCCGTGCTCACATTAGAAATTTGCACATTGCTATCTCATTATTTTATTTCGCTAATTGCAATTTGTTTTAAGTAAATTCGTTTTTCTTCTGCATAAAACTCGACAACACAAAAAAAAGGTTTATACAAGCCAGATTTGTATCATCAAAAAAAATTACTTCTCAATACAAAGTCATGATCTCCCATACTTTTATGTGCACTCTTTCAGAATCCGGGGTCAAAATTGAGTTTTGTGCATTAGAAAAATAAATATGGCCGTTAAAAAAACCTCGTGTTACAATTATAACGACAGAAGCGAGAAAAAGATCGAGAGAGAAAGAGAAAAAAGTGGCTAAGATGATGTTTCATGTATCTCACGAATCCGCAGAATAGGCGGAAGAAATTATACTTAACACAATTATAAGCATTCTAATAAAATATACGTAACCTAGCTAATAATAAAAGATGTAAATAATAATATAAGTAATATAACAAAAATGAATACAAGTTACTGAAACAAAACATGTCGCTTTATATAGTTTCTGCATGATATACCTATTTTATTATTTCAGATAACTATATAGATCGTTTGAAATTTATAACTCCTTGAATGGATTGTTCAGTAGACCAAGTAATTTCGATCTATTTGAATTTGAAGTGGAGTTTTATAAGTTTGCAACGCGTAATCTGTTACACGTTGCTTTTATAATCGATATCCATTATCAATTGATAATAATAATAGTAATTGCTCTTTGCATTTATTCATGGTATATTACTTTTTCAATGCTCAATGAGGCACGCATTCATTACACATAATGTTTGCTTTTTTAAAGAGGAAGCTTTGTGATAAAAAGAATTTGTTTTCCAGTTTTCAATGTTAATGCTCGAAAAATTCTTATATATCTCAAAACTTCGAAAAATCATGCGAGACAATATATCATATCAGATCAATTTCAATATGCAGTTTTTTTCATTATTTGTAACCAGCTTTTGCTTGCAACTTCGTCCATGTCTTTAAAAGTATCGACTTTTTTATGTAGATAGCTTTGTCTGTGTAAAACAGCAAGGTGAAAGTAATGTGCGAACTTCTAATTTGAACGTTTTTCGTCTGCATTATTGAGTTTCAAGCAAAAAAAAATGAATTAGTCTTGAAAGAACTTTTAGTGAGCGAAATTAAATAATAAGACAGCAACTTTTAGGAAATGTGCAAATTTCTAATGCAAGCACGGCAATTTTGTTATGTGTAATGGAATATTCTCCACTGCAGATTACTTTTTATCAATTGTAATTTGTAATCGAACATGCATCCATTACAAATTACTTTTTAAAATTTGTAATGGAACGTGCATCCATTACTCATTACTTTTTGAAATTTGTAATGGATCATGCATTCATTGCACGTTACTTTTCTCATTTGTAATGAAACACACATCCATTACACATTACTTTTGTAATTTGTAATGGAGAACTTATCCAATACACATTATTTAAAGTAATGAGTAATGCATTATTTTAAAATTACTATTTTCACAACTCTGATTTTAAGGCGCTACCTCAACCTAGAGGTCCGAAAAATGGCCATATTCCGATTTTTTTCTGGGAAACGGTTGGTGAAAAATAAACGCATTTTTTTAACACAAAGCTATATATACTGAGAGCTTTTAAAAAAATCGGTAACACATACAGAATAACGTCGATTTTTAAATCATTTTTTTTTACATATTAGCGACGAATTGAAACTCGAGCATACAAAATCTATTAAAAAAGACTTTTACGTAACTATTAGAAAATGAAGGTCGATTTTTAAAAAGTGAGATCGTCAACGACCTTCAAATGTTTCTCATCGTATCTCCTGTAAATTTAGAAACTTAGAAAACTCATTCAATTTTAGGAACATTTCAATGAAATCTTCAAGGAATATAGCCAAAAGGTGATACTATCGAATAAAAATATTTTTGGCAAATGCAATTTTTCGACCCACTTCGGCAGACGTAGCCCGTTGAATATTGTTTTCTATCATATTGAAAAATTGAATACTCTTTTTATTTTATTTTCATCACGACACGTTGCCCTGTTGTATTTTCTATGTTGCAACAGATACGATCGAAATGTCGTGAAGAATCGACCACTCGATCTTACCAAAAGTGGTATCAGCATATTGGTCGAGGACGCCGATACAAATGGCGAAGACATTCAGCTCGACAGGTGAGATCTTTTTGGGGTGTCAAACAATTAACAATCTCATCAATGAATTGCGGCTTTTCGGTGGACATAGAACGAGCGAGTTGCGCAGCAATAGGTTATTTTTGTTTGCCATTTTTCATAGACGCCTTTTATTTCTCATTCGTTATTTTCAAAATGCAGCAGCGAGAGTTCCGAAGATTCCGATGCTGAAGAAGTAGCTAGTAATCAAACATCGAGCACGACAGCGTCGACGATACCCGGTGGAACGTTTGGCTCGGACGCGACGAGCGTCGACGATGTTCTTGACGAGGAAACCCTACAGCCGACGGTTTGGCTCGGGACCGAGGACGGTTGCATCCACATTTACAATTGCAACGACAACATTAGAATAAAGAAGAACAGAATAAAGATACAGCACGGCAGTAGCGTGCACTCTATAATGTAAATAACTATTGTCGCGCAACGATCAAATTGTTTTTTTTTTTAATCGCACTAACCCGTTGATTCTCTCATTGTCAGGTACTTCGACAACAAGGTTTTCGTTGCTCTCGCAAATGGCGATATCACTGTCTACACCTGCGAATATCATTGTACGCAGTAATCATGAACTTGAATTTACAAGCACACGGGAGATTTATAAAATATCTTTACGCGAAGTCTCATCGAATTCCTCCTCATCGACGATTTTTCACGCTTCCGTAGGTGGATGGAACACACTGAATCCGATTACAGTGACGGTCGGCACACCCGCAGCTCCAGTCACGAAAATGACTCTTATATCGACGAAATTGTGGTACGGTTGTCACAATACCGTACGAATATTGAACACGACGAGTCTCGAGATCGAGCACAGTTTCGCCGTCAGTAACGACACGTCGCGTCCAATTTCTTGTATGACATCCTCGGGCGGCCTTGGCGTTTGGGTATCGTTGCACAACAGTGCCGTACTACGCTTGTTTCACGCCAACAGCTACGAGTGCCTGACCGACATCAATATCGCGCCCGCAGTCACGAAGATGCTTGCCAGTAAGGATCAAATTTACGAATTTTTCCTTGCGGAAAAAACAATATGCCATCGATATTCAACTTGATTTTGATCGGTGTCGAATAATCGAATTATTATTCAACATGTCAATAACTTAGCCGAACAATAGTTAAAAAATGCGTATTTAATGTGCTGAATATCAGGAGTCTGGGGATTTGAAGGTTAACGTTTTTTCCGTAAGATAAGTAAAATCCTCTTTTAAGTCGTCAGTCGACCTAATTTTTATTTATTTTAACGGAAATGATTAAACTTGCTGCAGGTTGCGATGACATAATACGACAGCATAAAGCGGCGTGTCTTCGGGTCACCGCACTTCTGTCCTGCAACGATTTGTTGTGGGTTGGAACGAGCGCCGGAGTGTTGCTCAACATACCGATCCCACATCTGAAACCGTCGAGCCAAAGACTGTCACAACCACCCCCTGTAAACGGTGAGTACAGTGCATAATATGTGATTTTACGTTTGTTTTCGACCGCCTTTCTTGTAATTTGTTTCCGGGGGATTCTTTTTACGTGATTTCAATGGACATCAATCTTTAAGGCGTTACCCCCACTTGTAGCGCAAAAAAAGGCCTTTTTCATGAATTTTTTTAAAGAAAACTACAAAACTTTTTTAATCGATCAATATACCATCTTAAAGAACACATTTTGAAGAACTTTCAGTAATTTTTTTTTATTGAAAAATATTACATTGTTTAGTGGCAAATGGCCGTCAATGAAATAATGTTTTTATATACACGGTTTGCGGTGACCAACATTGCGGCGAAGTGGATCATCTGAAAAAAAAAAATGCGGATGGATTTAGTCAAATATAAGTATAAACTAGTCTTTAATCGAAGGATTTTAAAAAATATTCATTTTTCACAAAATGGCGGACAGTCAAAGTTAATGGTTCGATTTTAACGAAAAAAAACGGCCGTTTTTTGGCTATAAAACGGCCATTTTTTTCGAAAAAAAAATCGAACGATTAAAGACTACATTTTTATGTATTAAATAAGCCTGCAAAATTTCAAGAAGATCGGTTCATTAGTGTTCGAGTAATCTTGGTCACCGACATCAGAAATGCCATTTTGAGAAAAACGCGTTTAAAGTTTCAATTTCAGTTTACACGATGAAAATATTTTTTTTTGTAAACTTACATAGAGTCATCTATTCCGGGCATCAAAAAAAAACTGCACTTCAAATTGCACTTCAAAAAATGCAATAAAAAAAATCGATTTTTTCAAAATCGCAAGTGGAGCTAACTCCTTTAAAAAAAATCCCGAAAGTGTTTTTCGTTCCCTCTTGAATTTAAGATATTCTTTCCACGAACCCGAATATTTAAGAATTAACTGATTTTTGTCTAGAATCGAGTAAAAATACATGCCAGTATTTGGTAAAATTTCAAGCGAAGTTACCGAACTTCTAACGTAAAATCACGACTCTAAAAATCGTGTCATAGGGCGCATTATGGAGAAGACACGCTGGCCACATTTCTATCTAATAATTTATATATGCTAAATAACTCTAGATGCCTGACAAACTGTTCACGGCTGTGAGAAAATCTAAAGATTCCGTAACAACAATGCAAACTTTTATTTCGGTTTATCGTTGGATGTGATAATTAGTTGTGGCTTATTTTTATTAAGCGCCACTATAATTCAACCAATGGTTCAGACGGACCCTCCTCATGCCCCCACAAAATACGGCTCTCCGTAAAAGGAGTACCTCAAATCATTTTCAGGATCGTATTAGGATGATAAAATGTACACATAAACCGTCGGGCGTTGTCCGTACTGAATTATCCGAGAATCGGAGTGACGATCCATTTTTGTGTAAAAAAAATTGGTATTAGAAAAATGCAAAAAACGCTGTCTTTCAAACTTTGGGATATCGGAACGAATTTTTTCATGGGTAAATATTCCGAAGTGTCACTCCCGCTATAAAGAGGCTGTAAATGTTGTTATCAATTCTTTATGCTTATAAAACCGGTAGATTTTCGGAAGTGTCACTCCTGTCAGAACCGAGCTGATTTTTTTTGTGGTTTCTTACAGTTAAAAACATCATATTTAATATTATTATGGCACCGCATCGACAAAAACAATGTTAATAAATATTTTTTTAAAGATTTTTGTTCGGCGATCTTTCGAAATTTTTTTCAAGATTCAAGATTTTCAAGACAAACCCAAACATTATGCGACATTAACGTACAACTTAATATAAGGTTTTATGGTAATCATATACTTTAGTGACTTTTTCTGACAATCGCCTCCGATTGTTTTTTTCGCGATTTATCGCTTTTTTGTGGTGTAAATAATGATGTTATGTTGGGGGAGACGGTTTTTTGAACCGTGCGGAATAAAAATGTACCGTGAACAAGATATTCGTTACATAAAATTGAATAAAACCGAAGAACTCCAAAACTACCTTAGATGTTCCGTTTGGAATCACAAATCGTAGCACGTTGCACAGAATTGAATATAAGATTAAGAAAAGAAGAATATAAGACACAATAAGACTCTTTCGAATATTCGCACTATTACCGTTTCCGTTTTCGTCGTGGGAAGAAGACTGAGGACGTTACACACAACACTCATTAGGAATTTCACTTGAAATATCGTACGAAATTTGAAATTTTGAAAATTCATTTTTTACTTAAAGAACAATTCGTAGTTAAAAAAAATGGGTTCCCCTTCGACATAACACCATTATTTATGTTGTTTTATAGTTAAAGATAGCAAAAAAATAAATTTTAACGCCATATTTAGGAAAAGTTACCAAACTATATAATTTTGTCATTCTTTCCCCAACTAGTTTGCGATTTGAACATAATTCTTTTTTAAATTTATAAACTCAATAGAATGTTTTATTTAATGTTTTTCGAAATTTCGATATACCGGGGGATTTTTCTTCACATAAATAGAATTTTAGGCAAGGATACTTTAAAAGAAGAACAATCATGCAGCTATCCGTTGCAACATGCGAGTTTCCGATTTTTTCTCACCTACAGTGGTGAGGGCGAGTAAAAAACGTTAAAAAAATTATGATTCGTTTTAAACAGGTATACCCCACGGTCACACGGGACACGTGCGTTTTCTTACTTGCGTGGAGAAGCCCGTGGCTACTTCGGCGATTCTGAGCAAGCACGAGAATCATCCGAAGAACAAACGTAACTCAGGAAAGCCGGAGAAAAATTCGGCCAACGATCCAAGCAGTGGAAAACTCTTGGTGATCTCGGGAGGCGACGGCTACGAAGACTTTCGCGGTCCTCAGGCCTCGGTCGAGCTTCAGGCTGGCCGCGAAGATTCCACAAATCATCTTCTACTGTGGAAGGTCTGAGCAACGTTTGGCGAATCATCGGTTACGGCGATGAAGCCTAAACCGTGATGCGATAGCGCGAGTTTCGGTCGCCAATGCGACGACTTCACGGGCCAAACGAAAATAAGGGACGACATTTTTGGATTGGCCCGGGCGAGACGAGGAAACTTTCGCGCCGGTCCAAGTAGCAGATCCTGTGGTTTCTTGGAGTCGATTTTTACGGGCGACGATCACCAACGCCCGCTCACTGTAGTCCGGATCGAAGCTAAGCGTGAAACGATTACGGTGTGAAATTCAAACGTTAGCTGTCTATGGATATCGCCTGGGTGGATCCTCCCAGGAACAGGTACAATCACTTGGGGCGTATTCGTCGGGTTGATATTCGCTCCCGTCGACGATAACCGACGATTGTACTGAATGTTTATATAATTAGAAAAGTCTCGAATTGCGTACACGGGGATGAAGAGAAACATCATACGTACACGCACGCGCGCGCACGCGCACACAGACGCGCAACCATTAATGAGTCTAGTCTCGCGACCTACAGGGGGAAAATTCCTTTCATTTTTCTTGACACGCAAAGACGTTGTCAAAAGCTTCGATCACGAGAAGTTATTGATGGATCGCAATCGTCTAAACTAAAAATTGAACAACATGCGAAGCGTGCGTGACGCAAATGCAAATTTATCGAAAAATATTTTTTTAAGATCCTCCCAGATTCGACGAAGAGGGAAATCGAATGAGAAAATGTTGCAAACGCTTCTCCCGCCATGTAAAGAAAATATCCAAATGGATATATAAAAAATTGTAAGTCGAACAATACGTGTTATGCTTTATTTGTAAAACGCACCTTCCCTTGCAACGACGCCCTCGTTGTAATTAATCAACGTTGCGTCAGACTTTGCGAAAAAATGAATCATTCTGACGATTTCACAAATGTGATGATAAATTCACAAAAACGGCGGAACATACACGAGGATCTTGTTTCTTGTCAATTTATATTTGATGAATGCGGTTTCTCGAAATTTCGTCTATTCGCGTGGATCAATATCGGCTCGGGTACGTAAATGAAGAAAAATACATAGTAGTTCGAACATTTTTAATGGCAATTTATACCAACGTTAAACAATATGTACGCATTAACGGGTTAAAAGTTTCACAATTCCAATATATTAACAAAATATATTGCAACGATGTATTTTGAGAATATTCACGCTGTGCGGGAATTATGTTAGAATGATATATCTTGCGGATATAAGTCCTTTCCGTGCACAAAGATATCGATATCGCTCGTAAAGTGTTTAAAAAAAAATTATATCAAAGTAACAGCGGCCTCGTTTTTCGTGGAATGAAAATATACTCGTATGTATTGATGGAAGTGCAACAGGGCATTATACCAAATATTACGTACATTGCGGTTCCATTGGTACGAGTTCCATATCGATATACACATATATCTTAAATTATATTATTTCCTCGGTGCATACTTTGGTCCGTTAAAGTTTATCAATGGTAGCTTATAATTCTAAGGCTTTAATGACTAGATATACTCTTTAGATAGTAATCTATGCATACTTTGATGATAATATGCGCGACGCGTTGTTACGCATATAAACAATGAACGCATAAAACTAGAGGGAAGAATCGTGAGTACTAGAGTGAATCAAAATATCACTGTTCTCTAAATGACGGTAGAGAATGCACGTGGTTTAGGAAAATACATTTTCTACGTCTTCGGCTATTATTTTCATTTCACAAAGAGAAGCCGCAAAACAATAAGTACGGTTGTAGAAAAATATTGTCGCCATCGGACGCTCTTGTTGCGGGTGAGCAAATTTTTTTTTGTCGCACGGAAAGAGAAACTCGATTGAGGGAATTAAAGGAGTGATCTTTTAAAACCATCCAATCCATCTACTATGTTACGGAGGGTTACCTTAAACTATTCAGACATGCTCGGTGAATAAGTCCGAACTGGACAGTTGTGTCTCTTCGCTCTCATATTTTCAATTACCGAATTATAGGTACACGTTACTTTACAATAGAACGGAGAATCAATCTGATCGGATTGTTCATCGGTCTCCGGTATATTCGATATTAAACTTCTTGGTCGTTTGCATTGGACAAGCGGCTTGAGCTTACTATCGCCGAACATACAACGTAGCGCAAAAGTTTTCGTTAATCGTTGTTTTATAATCTAATACAATTGATATGGATCCATGTATATCTGTCGAAAATTTCGTTTCGCGTATACACTCGGGAATTTTACGAATCACTCGGTACAAGACAGAAAAACAAAACAAAGTTGGTCGAAGGAGAAAAGTTACCGTAGCTGTTCCCTTCTATAGACAATTTGGACTTGATTGAAGAATTTTGAAAAAGCCAGGTCCTGCGATGCATTCGAATGTATCGAAATATGGATGGCTTGTATGTTTACGCAAGGAGAACAAATGTCAGCATCATCGTAGCACGATGGATCAATAGCCATTTTAATGTTTGGACGGTTTCTTCGAGATGGTTTCGTCGACGCGCAGTCCGTTTACCAAAAAAATTAATTATCAACTTTTTTTCTCCTTAGGTACCTACGTCGGTGGATTTTTGCACGTGAACGCACGTAAATACAAAAATGCAAAATCTACGCGGTTAAGGGCTTACGTGGGTTTGAAAAATTGTAAAAATCCTTTTTTTTATGTTATTATCTAATGGTACAATATGTCTGGAATATTCTCCCGAAGTTTTAAGACAATCGGTGCAAAAGTGGGGGAGAGAGTGCTTTTGGGAATTCCTCCCGTTGGGAAAGACCGAACCGGAGCAACGCAGGTAATCGCATTTTTCTCAAAACACTATTTTTGAAGTCGGTGGACACGATTTCTCAAAAACTAACGCACCGATCTTATTGAAATGTTTCACACTGATTCAAAATAGCATTGACTAGTGGTTGAACGAAGGTTGTTTTTTTTCGAGTACAATTAAGGCGGTCCTCTAGTTTCTCGGGTCGAAAAAATCGATTTTTTTTTCATAAATCACATCTACATGTGTAGAAAATGTGTGCCAAAGGATTTTTCGATATTCGAAGTGGTTCACAAGTTACGGCCCTGGAACGGAGCAGGCATACGGAGCAGGTATACTTTCAAACGAGTTTTTTTCGAAACACCATTTTTCGAAACGGTGACCACGATATTTCAGAAACTACTGCACCGATCTTGTTCAAATTTATACAGCATCTTTAATATGTTATAAGCCAGCGATTGAACTAGGATTACCATGATTGCTTCGATAATTTTTTTTTGTACGAGCGAAAAACTTAAGAAAAAATGAGTAAAAAATAGAATATAATTTTAAAAAGTGTATAAAAAAGTCGATTTTTTGTAATTTAGAATTCACTCTAGTTCAATCGCTAGTCTTAAATATGAAGATTAAAATGCCGTTTGGTTTTTTGATTTCAGATAAGCAGAACAGCCGCAATCTTGGTCACCGTCAAGCACCTCTTTTACTTAATGTCTTCCTGTCGGCCACTATAACTCTATTATATATTTTGACTTCAAAAAATTTGTAAAGCTTATTTAAATGTTAATAAAGATTATGCAAAAACAATGAGATTGATTATTTCGATGCTTTGCCCGTAAAAAAATTATTGAAAAAGCCGTAAAAAAACAGCCGAGAAACTAGAGGACCGCGTTAATTTTACAAGACTATACGTAGTGTAAATTGTACCACAAATTGGACTATTTTGCATACAACTCTGCCGAAAATTCAAATTTCAATTTTTTGAAAAATCCTTCGTTCAATCACGAGCTATGCTTATCTACTAACAGATAAAATTTCGTTTTTTCATTTCAGATAAAGCTATCATGAGTTATCCTGACAACGACGAGGACACTTTTTTTTACTTTTTTGAATTTCCCAAATTTTTGGATGATATTTTTTAAAAATATCGTTGAAATTTTGCTCTTTTACGTGCTTAACATTTCGAACGAAATAATCTATATATTATTTTTTTTAAATAGAGAAAATATGCTTTTTTGGTTTCGAAACCCACGTAATTCCTTGAACGAAAAATGTTTTGCGATAAACAGATTCGAATATTCCGGGCTCCAGGCATAATCGTTTCGAAATCATACGAATGTTCGTTGTTGCGCAAAAGAGCACGATTGGGTACTCAAACGGGGAGGGAAATGAGGCGAAAGACGTTTTCTTCGCTGACCGGAGTCGAGGGTGCTTCGGTTATCGGAGTCGGGGGATCGCCCGAACTTCCGTGTTGCTCGGTCGCCGCAGTGAATGAATTCGTTCGACTTGCGATCGGCCAGCACACGCGACAGAGCGGTTTCAGAAACACAAACCTCGGTCGCACACGTAGCAGTACGTATATGTACGGATCCATTGTAAAATGTATACACAACAGTATATCGGCGGTTATGTGAAATGCGCGAATGCATTTTCGCGCTAGCGTCGAACTATCCGATAACTTCATTGAAAATTGTTCCAACGGAATCGACATCTGAAAAAGAAAACGAAACCTTCATAAAAGGCGAACCTTTCACCGACGATTCGTACCGCAATGGGATTACAAAGTAATCAATTTAAGGGGTCTTCTCACTTTCGACTGTAAAAAAGTTTATTTTCATGCATTTTTTTCATAGATTTATATTATTATATTTATTATATTATTATATTTAAAAAAAATGTATTTATGTAACGCCAAAAACGGTGAAAAAAACATGTTTTTTTGTTTTTCGAAAAACATCCGCCATTTTGTTATTTTTGAATATATCAAAAATCGTATGATATGCGCTGTAGTCATTAACATACTGGATCTAAAATTATTTGATTTTGTTGTTTCGGTTGATCCATCTCCGAGATTTCATCAACAGCGCAGACTTACAATTTTTTAAGACATTTTTTTAACTACCATTTTCGTCTATAGTGACGTAAATAAATAAATATTTTGAAAAAATGGATTTGGAAAGTGTATTTATTAAGTGTAACAACTTTTAATCAATATCAATAGTATGGACCTATCAAAAAAATTCATGAAAATAGCCTTTTTTAGCGTCTCAAGTGAGAAGACCCCTTAAGGCGAGTTGAGTGTTTTTCCGTTCAATATTAGAGGATACTGACTTTGTTGGAGGGTAAATAATGTGTCCAATAAAAGTCCAACTCCGAACTTCCCACATGTTCCACTACATCGTGTTTCAGAAAAACAAACAATCCTTTCTCGAGCCAATGTCAGCGCCAATAACTATATATTCTTGTTTGTCACAATTAATTGCAAATTTTCAAATAGTTATCTGTACTTCAAAAAAGAACGGATGAGTTTGTTTTTCGGACTATGACTTTGGATCTCTTCTCCCGAGTTTTAACCAAGTCTTTCTCATATTTATATCGATTGGCATTTTAATCCACAACTTACCCGGTGTTTTTACTTATCGTAACTCACTTTTAACGAAAAAAATTTACGAATTCGCAATTGGCGCAGCGTCGATGTTTACTATGCAAGTGACGTCACGAACCAAAGCAGCTTTTCGCTCGAAAATTTGAAATGTAAAATTTAAATGTATTTTTATGGCACTCATCGATTTCATAAAATAGAAATAAAAATTCTTGTATTTTATTACCACCAAAGGATCAAATTGAGACACCTTTCAAAGGAGGGTGCAATATAACCGGTGCGATGGTCTAGTGGTTAGCGTGCTCGCCACTAAACCAGCGGACCGGGAGGTCCCGGGTTCGAATCCCAGTCGCGTACATTTCGTCGTGAAATGTTTTTCTTCGGCATTTCGCGGCGAAATAAGATTAGATCCACGACTAGGGGGCGAACTCGATGACCGGCTGTATTGGTATAGGTTTTCCGCAGTTTCCCTATACCCATGACAGAAATGTCATGATGAATATAATACAGAGGGGGAAGTCGGCTGCGGCCGCAAGAGGGGGGAACAGGGACAAAGATGGAGAAAAGGAGTAAACAGTAGAGGAAAGAAGGCTAATGGTGGGAAAAGAAATAGGTAACAAACGCGAAAGCGTGTACCTAAGGAAAAAACCAATAAAAAAGGAGGGTCAATACCCTATTGACATTGTCTCATAACAAACATCTGAGCTAATGGGACAAAAACACTTTTCTTTCCGAAAACAATATATCAGCGCTTACGGAAACTTTGGAGGTGACCTTTTATTGGCAATACCTACGTCTAAAAAATGAGTACCCTTTGGAATTGTCCGCAGAAAGACTGACGTCTCTGTGCAGTGAATGGGAAGGAAATGCATGTGTTCATAAGTGCCGTGTGTCCAATGATCCGTATACATTTTGATACCAACAAATACTAACTGCATCGATAGGTATGAGAAGCACGTTTTGCCTGGAGACGTAGGCAGCGATAAAGCAATTTTAGCTTTAGAATCACGTCGGTAATGTTCCGTACGTAGCGAATGTGAAATAAAAAAGAGCGACGATGAACGAAAGTGAGTAATAACTCGACAGTTCGACATAATTCTTTCCTTTAAATCCACCATACGTACTTTATTCGTCTATTCGCGGCTACCTCCGGTCTTTATCGATCAGACACCCACGGAAGTGTTATCGTATATACAAGAGTAGCATGGAGAATGGAATAATAGCTCGCGGCGTATATTTCACGAGGATCAAGCAGTACGTGGCGAGTCCATTGTCACCGCCACGGTGACCTGATCGACGAGACACGCATAACGTATACGGATCATCCAAACTCGTCCACACAATAGCCGTTTTAACGCGTATGTTGTTTCCTGTACGGAGGTGGCTCCTTGCGTCAAACTATTCCTTGAAATAATCGCGGATCAAGCCAACAAAAGTATTCCAAGTATGGGGTATTCGGCGGTTAGGTGGAACTTGTCACAAATTATTTATGGCGCAATTATCGGGAAAATTCGTGCATCGATCTTTTACCACGGTTTTATTAAGGCGAGGGTCGGGGTTTGCACTTTTGAAAAATCGTTTTTTGTTTGTTTTTTCTTGTAGTTAAACATTTGAAAAATATAATTCCAAAATTTGAATGTCAATCAGAGCAAAACTCTCGAAGTTATTGACTATTTAGTCCCGCTCCTCTAACACTGTAGCTCCGACTTCTCTAAACTTCAAACGCGTTTTTCTCGAAGCCACTTTTTCAAAGTCCGTGTTCACTGCCATTTGAAAACTACATGACCGATTTATTTCAAACTTGGTACACACTTTCTACATACAAAATACCTCCCCCCAACGGTTGGTTTGAGGTTTTTTTTTACATCGAGGGGGTTTTCCACCCCCAAAGTGGTGGAATTTTTCGTGATAAATAGCACTTTTCACTTTACATGATTACCAAAAATTTAAAAATGAACAAAAAATTATCAAAGAACGTTGGGGGAGGATTTGATGATACTTTGACTAAATTTTAATGGTACTTGATTTCAGATAATTTCCAGCTGAGATACAGTGAGCACCGCAAATCGTGTTTTTGCAAAGGCGTTCTTGGAAAAGCTTTGTCACCGGCTTGTTTGTGGATATTTTCGCGTAAAAATTTCACGGAATCTTCTTGAAATGACACTTAACAATGTACCAAATTGATATTGACTAGATGCGTATTTTTCATTGTTTTAAATTTGAGTTAACTAGATTTTTCGTGAAATCAAATTTCTTCTATCGCTTTCCATTGTTGGAATTATTCATTCTGAATATATCTAATTATTCAAATCCAGATTTACTTAGTACCGTCGAATATCTCGGATCACTACCAAATATTTGGTAGTGCTCCGAGATGTTTAGATTTGTATTTCATTGTAATAGGAGACCTTGAATGAGCTTGAACGACTTTGACTTCATAATGTTTTTATGCGGCTTGAGGTGCTCCACAAAGTGGTTGAAAAAACATGTATCATAGTGACCCGGGCAATTTCCTCCTAAACGAAGCGAGATACGAAAAAATGTTCAACACATTAGCTTCATGGTTTCGCGGGGGACACAAGATGGTGTCTTTGAATTTTTTTCCAAAGTCGAAGTATGAAGGTCATTTGAGGGTCATCTTTGGTTTTTCAAATGAGATGGTGTATTTGTTGTTTCGGAAATCGAAAGAGTATTTAATTTCAGGTCCAACAGTACTAGTATGCTACGGTCCCAAAACTGAACGATCATGGGATATTCATTGAAAAAGAAAAGTAAATCGGTTTACTTGTTAATGGCGTAGACACTCCGAGGGCAAATCGCAATGTTAGGGAAAACAATGACTCTTGCTGACAATCGTTGTCATTGTCCCCTCGAAACTATGAAACTAATGTATTGAACATTTTTTTGTATCTCGCTTCGTTTCGGAGAAAATTGCCTGGGTCACTATAAATGCCTCACCCTGCATATAGATTATTGTTGATATTATATTTATTTAGCCATTCTTGCCTATCGTGCTTAAGGGGTTACCCCCACTTGCGATTTTGAAAAAATCGATTTTTTTTATTGCATTTTTTTGAAGTGCAATTTGAAGTGCAGTTTTTTTTTGATGTCGGGAATAGATGACTCTATGTAAGTTTACAAAAAAAAAATATTTTCTTCGTGTAAACTGAAATTGAAACTTTAAACGCGTTTTTCTCAAAATGGCATTTCTGAAGTCGGTGACCAAGATTACTCAAACACTAATGAACCGATCTTCTTGAAATTTTGCAGGCTTATTTAATACATAAAAATGTAGTCTTTAATCGTTCGATTTTTTTTTTCGAAAAAAATGGCCTTATAGCCAAAAAACGGCAGTTTTTTTTTCGTTAAAATCGAACCATTAACTTTGACTGTCCGCCATTTTGTGAAAAATGAATATTTTTTAAAATCCTTCGATTAAAGACTAGTTTATACTTATATTTGACTAAATCCATCCGCATTTTTTTTCAGATGATCCACTTCGCCGCAATGTTGGTCACTGCAAACCGTGTATATAAAAACATTATTTCATTGACGGCCATTTGCCACTAAACAATGTAATATTTTTCAATAAAAAAATTACTGAAAGTTCTTCAAGATGTGTTCTTTAAGATGGTATATTGATCGATTAAAAAAGTTTTGTAGTTTTCTTTTAAAAAAATCATGAAAAAGGCCTTTTTTTGCGCTACGAGTGGGGTTAACGCCTTAAGAATATTCCATCAAATCACAGCGGTTATATGCTTTTCTCTTATCCTACTCTTAAGTCTACATATAATCTTGTCTTTGGTTTACATTACTCTCATTTTCTCTATTACTACATTTCCATTACAACTCTCGTCTTGTACCCTTTTTATTTCTTGTCTTCTCTGGTTCGTACCTTTTCATCGAACTTTCTCACGTATTCACAAAGTACGGGCCTAATTTCTCCGTTTAGCAATTCGTTCAATCTTATCTGCTTCTTTGTTTCTATAAAAAGAACATTCACTTTCGTCCTCTCATCTCTACCTAACATTTTTTAAAATGCCTCACATTGCGTTATATGCTCCAAATTCACTTTTCCTTTCCCGCACAGTCTGCACAAATCTTTAAACCCTACATTTCCCTCTCTCATTCTGGCCCACTGTTCTTTGACTTCTCCTTTATTTTTTCCTGATTCCAATATTTTTGCATCCTTACATTGCTCATACCATATTTATACTCCATGCAGTATTTCGAGGTTTTTATTCTGCACCAGTCTGCCTGCATCCTTTGATCATTTAATATTTCACATCCAGTTTTTATAGCTTTGCTTCTAGTCGACTCAAATATCCACCGATTCCTGTTCTCAGCATTGACTCCCCATCTCCGACTTTTCTAAACGCATTTTCCATTTTTTTACCCCACTTGGAAGGGTTTCCATTTTCCCAGTTCCTTATTTCTTCACTGAGACGAATTCTCAGCCATCTCTCGCTATCCATTTTTAATATGTTCAATATGTAGCCACTCGTTCTCTTTCTCGCTTCAACCTCATATAGGTTATTATATATATATGTATATATATATATATATATATATATATATATATATATATATATATATATATATATATATATGTGTGTGTGTGTCAAATTATCATATATATGTCAAACCCTTCCAAGTGGGGTAATTTGATTCATATATCAAATATATATTGGTGAAACTCTCTAATTATCACAAAGACATTAACCAATTGATATACAGTCGAACCTCGATATAACGAAGATTTGTCCATTCCCTTCCGATAGACGCCCGAAACCTTTATACAACAACATAATAATATACATTGTGCCCTAATTGCTAATTCCTTGTATAAACGGCTCTAATTTGAAACTTTCTTTCTTTAAAAAATATCCCTATATAGCGCTAATTTTTTTTTTAAGAACATGCATTCGAACATGCATTCGAAACCTCGACGTAACGAACTTCCCTAGAGATTCGTTATATCGAGGGTCGACTGCAGTTTATGTGACACGACAAATAATGATAGGAATTCATTTGGTGTCTTATTCCATATTTACGGCCAAGATGCCACAAACACTCGGCAGCGAAGGGACAGCGTGTGTAGCTATAGCTAAGTAGGTGTAGGTTAGATTTCATGTGTAGATGAAATATTTTCTCCGAACAAAAATCACTTCAGAAGGTCATGGAATGACGAATAGCGAGACAAAATCGGTGCGGTAGAACTCTAATTTAAGTGTTTCGTTTTATTTTAGATATTCGAAATATTCTATGCATATAATACACGTGGATTCGCAGTGTATATTGTAAGCAAATAAAGATTTATTCGAATCGAATCTTTATTTATTTAATTTGAATATATTTAATATTTAACTAGAATAGCTGGAAGAAATGAAGAAATATATTTGAAGCAAATAGGATCGTAGTAGACCGCGAGGCAAGCAGAGTTGGGCGCAATTCTATTTATAAATACGAATACGAATTTATTCACATAGCGATTTTCATGTGAATGGAAATACAAATTTATGCATACTTCACTTATTTGTATTTACATGCATGCATACAAATACAATTGTATTCACAAATATTCTGGACATACAAATAAATTCACAGAAAAAATTGTGAATATTCACAAAAAATCCTGCGGATTAAAAAAAATTCACATCAAAATCTGTGAATGCAAATGTATTCACAAAAATTGTAAATACAAAAAAATTCACAAAATGAGTTGTGAATTTTTTCGTATTTAAGCCAAATTAAAATCAAATTAACAATGATTAGATTAAAATTTACACCAAAAGTGAGTTTTTACGTATTTTGAGAGAAAACATTGCGTCGAGGCAAATAAATTTTTGCACAAAAAGTTGTGAGTTTCAAATATTACATTATTGATATGAAAAAATCACAAAATGAGTTGTGAATTTCTTCAAGTTGAAGAAAATTAAAATCGAATGCACGACAATTATATTAAAATTTACACCACAAGTGAGTTCTTACGTATTTTGAGAGAAAACATTGTGTTAAACTCAACACAATGTTTTTGCTCGACGCAATGTTTTCTCTCAAAGTACGTAAGAACTCATTTTTGGTGTAAATTTTAATCTAATCATTGTGAATTTGATTTTAATTTGTCTTAAATACGAAAAAATTCACAACTTATTTTGTGAATTTTTTTGTATTCACAATTTATTGTGAATACACGTGCATTCACAGATTTGGATGTGATTTTATTCAATTCACAGGATTTTTTGCAAATATTCACATTCTTTGTGAATATTCACAATTTTTTTCTGTCAATTTATTTGTACGTTCAGAATATTTGTGAATACAATTGTATTTGTATGCATGCATGTGAATACAAATAAGTGAAGTATGAATAAATTTGTATTTATATTCACATGAAAATGACTATGTGAATAAATTCCTATTAATGTTTATAAATAGAATTACGCCCAACTCTGGAGGCAATGAAAAAACCAATTTAATTTAAATAGATCCTAGTTAAATTAAATTGTTGTTTTTTCGCAGTGTAGCATTCTACGCACTTGACGGTTCAACACGCACATCTACCATTCGCGCAAAACGGAGGGTGCAATAACATATACAGGTATACCTAGAACTGAGCCTGTTGGCTATGGACATAGTTCTCTGCCAAAAAAATTTAATCCGAATAGGATCTATTTAAATCAAATAGGTTTTTTCCTTGTCTTACGGCCTACTACGATCTTATTTGTTTCAGCTATTCATTTTAAATATAAAATACATTCAAATTGATTAAATAAAGATTCAATTCGAATAAATCTTTATTTGCCTACAATATACACTGTAAATCCAAGTGTACTATATGCATAAAATATTTCACAAATCCAAAATGAAATGAAACACTTAATTGAGAGTTTCGCCACAATGATTTTGTATCGTAATTCGTGATTCCCTGGCCTTCTGAAATGATTTTTCTCGGAGTAAATATTTCACCCACACATGGAATCCAACCTACACCTACCTAGCCATAGCTATGCACGCTGTCCCTATGCTACCGAGTGCTGGTAACATTCTGGTCGCGGATATGGCATAAGAGACCAAATGAATTTCCTATCATTATTTGGTGTATCACAAAAACTATATCAATTAGTTAATATCATTGTGATAAGGAAAGAGGTTTAGAGAATAACATGCTATACATTTTTCAAACATAACCTATATATATATAAATAATACCTCTCTCTCTTCATCCCCTCTACCCCACCCCCCTTTGATGTGGGCGTTGCAATAAAGACATACCATTACTTCAATCAAATAGAAAAATGGTTAACTCTACGAAAAATCTATTTAATTTAATCTAAAAAAATGTAATAGCTACATTTAGTGGATTCAACAAAATTGTTTTTTGAACAGATCAAACCGAATCACAGATTTATCAGGATTAAATAAAATATTTAAGTATTCGACGATATTAAATACATTTTGATAAATAATGATAATTAATTCCAATAATGGAATGCAATTGGAAAAATTTGATTTCACGAAAAATCTTATTAATTCAATTTTTTAAAATCAATTAGACGCGGTTCGTTAATATCAATAGAATTTATCTGTCAGTGTAGGAGCGCGGTAAAAAACAAATTTCAAATATCGATATCACGAAAACTATAGGGCGTCGCACAAAATTCTTTGAGGGGATCTCTCAAGGTTTTCTCACTTTAGACGCTAAAAATTCTATTTTCACGAATTTTTTTGATAGGTTTATATTATGGATATTAATATAAAAGTTGTTACACTTAATGAAAAGACTTTCGAAATACAATGAAATGTTTTTTTATTTTTCTAAGTTACTGTTTATAGACGAAAATGGTAGTTAAAAAAAATTCCTAAAAAAATTGTAGGTCTGCGCTGTTGATGAAATCTCGGAGATGGATCGTGCGAAACAAAAAAATTAAACGGTTTTAGATTCAGTATGTTAATGGCTATAGCGCATATCAAGCGATTTTTGATATATGCAAAAGTAACAAAATGGCGGACATTTTTCGAAAAAACAATGAAAAACCTGCTTTTTCACCGTTTTTGGCAAAAAAAAATCAAAATTCAAAAAATTCCTTCATATACGCTATAGCTATAGTTGTAAATAATGTAGTTAAAAATTCATAAGGATCGGTTCAGTAGTTTCGACGATTTTATCAATAAGCCGTCGAAAAACGTTGTTTCGAGAAAAAACGCGTTTAAAGTTTGTTTGGGTTACATAAGTACATTTAAAAAAATGTTTATGTATGTCAAAATTGTACTTATAAAGTGTAACAACTTTTATATCAATATCTATAATATAAACGTATCAAAAAAATTAATGAAAATAGCCTTTTTTAGCGTCTAAAGTGAGAAGACCCCTTAATATATTTAAAAAGGTCCGCGCAGAATGTCAACCCGATCGGCGGAGGACGTTTTCGGAACATCCGAAAAGAAGGTATCAGCATTTGGTTAGTACGTTTGATCAAAATTATTTTGGTCAAGTTATACAAACAAATTCAAAAGGCACGAACAACCAAGTCACCGCTAAGTTGATTTCATGGAAACTCCGTAATAGAAGTGGCATGTTGTTCGAGCCTCGTTAAGGGATTACCCCCACTTGCGATTTTGAAAAAATCGATTTTTTTTATTGCATTTTTTTGAAGTGCAGTTTTTTTAATGCCCGGAATAGATGACTCGATGTAAGTTTACAAAAAAAAAAATATTTTCTTCGTGTAAACTGAAATTGAAACTTTAAACGCGTTTTTCTCAAAATGGCATTTCTGAAGTCGGTGACCAAGATTACTCGAACACTAATGAACCGATCTTCCTGAAATTTTGCAGGCTTATTTAATACATAAAAATGTAGTCTTTAATCGTTCGATTTTTTTTTCGAAAAAAAATGGCCGTTTTATAGCCAAAAAACGGCCGTTTTTTTTCGTTAAAATCGAACCATTAACTTTGACTGTCCGCCATTTTGTGAAAAATGAATATTTTTTAAAATCCTTCGATTAAAGACTAGTTTATACTTATATTTGACTAAATCCATCCGCATTTTTTTTTCAGATGATCCACTTCGCCGCAATGTTGGTCACCGCAAACCGTGTATATAAAAACATTATTTCATTGACGGCCATTTGCCACTAAACAATGTAATATTTTTCAATAAAAAAATTACTGAAAGTTCTTCAAGATGTGTTCTTTAAGATGGTATATTGATCGATTAAAAAAGTTTTGTAGTTTTCTTTAAAAAAATTCATGAAAAAGGCCTTTTTTTGCGCTACAAGTGGGGGTAACGCCTTAACAATGTACAAAAGGTTTCAATAAATTTACTCCGTCCATATAGATGGAAAAAAATCGCAAAAAAGTGTTTTTTTTTTCACGCTGAAACCCCTACCCTCCCCTTAAACATTGACGCTTGAAATGATTACGGAACAATCTAACTACGGAAGCGTACTTTGCGCGTGTTCGAAAACCCACGCAGCAGGTTTTCTTTCCCTCCCTGTGAATTAACCATGAGTTATGTTGTCTTCGGTACGCATGAACGTTTCCCTGATTTCCGGGGATACCGGAAGCGGAGCCGATACCGGAGTGAGAAATTAGAAGTGATTTTTTCCCCTCCAACACTTTGGCAACCCTCGTAATTTGGAGATTCGATTGTTACCATTTGCGGCATCCAACATATCACGAAGGATATTGATAAAACAGCCATGAGCTTGGCGAATGCTCTCTCCTCGACGGTGAAAACAACTTCGGGCGATAGGTTCGTGACTGTTAGAAGTGGTTTTGCCCTTCGAGACGAGGCTCTTGAAATTCGCCTGAGATGCGCAACACGTCCGCCGAATTTGCTCAGCGCACGAGATACGGCGAGATTACACCATACAATAGATAAACACAGCAGTGTTCCTGGAAATGAAAAAAAAAATAACCTTCTTAATGTTGTAACTACATTAACCGTCAATCCGTGAACCTTGGTCGTTTTCCTCCTGTCCCAAAATCATTTTCTTCGCAGGTTGCTTAATATTTGATGAAAAAAAAATACACTAGGCAAAAGAATTAAAGGATATTGAAAAAGTCCGCCAATTTTAGGGTCATTTTCAAATAGCTGTAACTCCTCGGCAAATGGTCGTACAGCAAAATAAAAAAAAGCAAATTGAAAGTGTGAATCTCTAGTTTTGAGATCTTGAGCTCAAACATTTTTCGCATCAGCCAATTTTTAGTAGCCACCAAAAAACCAAAGTGAAAAAAAAAAATGTTTGCTCATCTTTCACAGTGTGCACGGACTTTAATAAATTGTTTTGAATGATCGAATTGAAAGGATCGTCTAGCTGGATTCTTCCCCTTTAATTTGAGCGGTGGGAGAGCTCTGTACGATTTTTTCTCGCTGAGTTAGCGATGTTCAAAGCAAAAATGACACTTTTGATTTGATGACTGATTACTGGGAGACTAATGGTCGCGCAGAAAAAAACCAGAGGGTTTTGGAAACTTTGAAGTATTTTCTATGAGATGCTTTTATCATTTTTTTATCAAGATTTTTTTATGCGGGAAAATGGATTTAAAAAAACGTGAAAAATGGCATATTTACGAATATTCTTTTAACTAAGGATTATTTTGCCAATATCGAAAAGATCATAAAAAATTTCGGTTTTTTTACGACCTCAAAGTATCCTAAAAAAGCCCTCAAAAGTTTAAACCCCCGCGATTTTTTTTCTTCGAGTAATCAGTCATCAAAGTCAAAAGTGTTATTTTTGCTTTGAACATCGATAACTCAGCGAGAAAAAATCGTACAGAGCTCTCCCACCACTCAAATTAAAGGGGAAGAATCCAGCTGGACGATCCTTTTGATCCGATCATTCAAAAAAATTTATTAAAGTCCGTATAAACTGTGAAAGATGAGCAGAAATTTTGACATTTTATTTTACTTTGGTTTTTTGATGGCTACTAAAAATTGGCTGATGCGAAAAATGTTTGAGCTCAAGATCTCAAAACTAAAGATTCACACCTTCAATTTGCTTTTTTTATTTTTCTGTACGACCATTTTTCGAGGAGTTACAACTATTTGAAAATGACCCTAAAATTGGCGGATTTTTTCAATATCCTTTAATTCTTTTATCTAGTGTATATTAAAAATAAGAATGAAAAAAAAAGCCAATTTTCCCTTGACAAGTACGGTCTAAAGATTTTGGTAGTGCAAAAACGAAAACGACCCAGGTTCACGGGATGAAGGTGCCTCAAATACCTTCACGGATTGAGGGTTAACGAGAAATGTGAGATATACAGAAATACCTCGGAGTTATGATTTTATTCGGCAATATTCGTTCTTCAAGGTATTCCTTTCGCGGAGGGACGTATTTTGTGGAGGCATAAGCAGGCCCCTTCTGAGTCGTTGGTAAAGAACAGTGGCGCTTAATAAAAATACGTCACAATCGCATATTATACCCGACGATAAACTGGAATAATAAACTTTCGCGCAAATTTAGTGGATTCGGACATTTTTATATTTTCTCTGAAAATGTCGCGGCTACGAAAATTCTTCTGCTAGTCATATTTTTCTACGTTTTATCATTAATATTTTTTTAAACATTCGGTGACCTCGGTTTTTATTGTGGTTACGGAATCTTTGGAATTTTTTACACACGTTGAGCAGTTTATATCAGGCATTTAGAGCTATTTACAAGGAAAGGTTGCGAGGTCGATCTCTCCGATTTTGATTAAATTTGGCATGGTTGTAGAATGGGTAAAAATAGGCGACGAGCATTTTTTTATATCTGCGGAACCCGATTTTTTAGGGTTGGAACGCACCCTCGAAAATTGGGGTGTTTTTCGTTTTTCGACGATAATGTTTTAACGCTACGAAATATGAAAAAAAATTAAAATTCCAACAACGTTTATTTTTTCGTGTACAATACATTGGAGATGAGAACGATAATGTTATGGACGAAAAACACGCCTATTTTCGAGGGTGCGTTTCACCCTTTAAAAATCAGGTTCCGCAGATACACTAAGCGCACAAATTACAGGATCACTTTTTCTTCTACAAAAAATATCCCTTTTTGCAACGGCTGTAACTCAGTGAAAAATGGTCGGAAAAAAAAATAAAAAAAGAATTTTGTAGCGTCAATCTTTAACTTTAATAATCTGATTATAAAAAAAATGTATCGTCTTTTTTTAATAAAGATATTTGTTGCTAAACAGAACAAAACATAAAATCAAAAAATTTGCTCAACTTTGACAAGGTGCACGGGGAACAGAAATTTTTTTTTCAAAAATATACGAAAACCCCCGAACACACCGTTCGATCCGCCATATTTATTTTTGGCCATATATTGGATCCGCCATTTTTATTTTTCAATTTCAACCTCAGATTCGTAATGAGCGACCTCGAAAACTCTTGAACACAAAATTTCGTGATTTTCTAATTTTCTGTTTGAAAATCGAGAAATTTCACTCTGCGCTGGTACTTGAGAAATCTCGATTTTCGTGAAAATTGACGAATCTTCGATTTTCTCGAAATAAACGGGGTTGCAACCCAAATAAAGAATAAAGGCAGCGATCTGAAATTTGGTGGAGTATTCCTACATAGCCTTAACTCAAAAAAAAAGCAAAAACCTTTGGTGCCCCTGCATTTGTTATAATCAACCTGCATTTGTTATAATCAACAAAAAGTGTAAAAACGGGCATTTTGCACACTTTTAAACAATAAGTACTGTGATGTTGAAAAAAATTTCAAAAAATATCCGAAGTGAACAGTTTTGTAGAGAGGAATCCAAGCTTTCCAATGATCTTAATCTGGATGATGTGCGATGATTTGGACCAGAATTATGACAGGTTAAAGTGGAAAAGTGCATTTTTTCATTAAGCTGCGATAACTTGGCTAAAAAAAATCGCACCGAGGTTTGTAAAAAAGAAAATTGTAGGGGAAGGTACACGCTTTTGAATGGTCGGAACAGATTTTTGAAAAAAAAATTCTGTTCCCCGTGCACCTTGTCAAACTTGAGCAAATTTTTTGATTTTATGTTTTGTTTTGTTTAGCAACAAATATCTTTATTTAAAAAAGACGATACATTTTTTTTATAATCAGATTATTAAAGATAAAGGTTCATGCTACAAATGCTATTTTTAATTTTTTTCCCATCATTTTTCACTGAGTTACAGCCGTTTGAAAAAGGGCTATTTTTCGTAGAAAAAAAAGTGATCCTGTAATTTGTGCGCTTAATGTATAAAAAAAAATACGTGTCGCCTATTTTTACCCATTGTGCAAGCATGCCAAATTTCATCAAAATCGGAGAGATCGACCTCGCAACCTTTCCTTGTTAGTGTATAAATGATTAGATAGAAATGTGGGCAGCGTGTCACCTCCATACAGTGACATATAATTGAGGCGATTTTGAGAGTCGTTATTTTCCGTTATACGTTTGGTAACTTGGCTTGAAATTTCACCAGTATGCTGGGATGTACTTTTATTTGATTGTAGACGAAAATCAGTTAATTGTTAAACATTCGGGTTCGTGAAAGGAATACCTTAAATACCTTAAATACCCGTATCAAATGATATTGCAGTATTTTGCTTCCTGATTTATTTTTATTTGTTGAATTAATCTTTTCAACGTTTCATTAAAAATCGTTTTAGTACGACTGAAAAACTGTATACATTAAATTTGCCAAGAATCAGTGCTACGTTTCACATTCTGTCATGATTTTAATTCGTCAAGAAATTTCAGAAAACAGCAACGTTCTGCAACTGCTACGAGATACAGCCCTTTTTTTACACAAAGGGTTTTATGGAGGGATGATTTGAAAAATGAGCATTCTGATTTACACCTTTCTTTTTCTTGCTCGTTCATAAACTTTTAGATGCAAGAAAAAATTCTTTTCAGTTTTTCGTACGTACCGCAAAAAAACCAGACATAAGCATACGCGACGTCGATGACTTCCGTCGCCTGTCTGTATCGCACGCATTTGCCACCGTGGTAATAAAGTCCAAATCCAAATAGCGGCAAACTCGTCAGGGCGAATGCTGCGATCCACAGTGCCAGCAGGCAACGTACCACAACGGGAAATGTAACGCGCTGAAAGAAATGGAGCAACAAACGAAAATTGTAGCGATGATAAGAACACCGTTGAAAGAGAACAAAGGCATTGGCCGATGATAGAAAAAAAGATTTGCTTATAGGTTACATTTATTGTTACGAAGAAGTACAGGGTTACTTAAAGCTTTGTTTCTTTGTTGCACTTCTCTTTCTACCTCCGCCGACGATCATTTCGTTTTTATGCTAACTCCTACGAGTATACAGGGTGTCCCAGAACTGAATGCGTTCCCTGAAATGGGGGGGTTGGGGGTGAAATTCTGAGTCGATCGATATAAGCATGTATGGGTCTCTGATCAACCCCTGAACTATTATTAATTTTTAAAGGCGAGCGCACCTGATTGGCCCGCTTAAAAAAATTAATAATAATTCAGGGGTTGATCTGAGACCCATACATGCTTATATAAATCGACTCAGAATTTCACCCCAAGCCCCCCCATTTCAGGGAACGCGTTTAGCTCTGGGACACCCTGTATATGTATACAAACATTTATAGGCGGATAATACCGAAGTGGCCTGAAAATCTGGATCCTCGAGCCAGATCATATATTTTCCGGCACCTCTCTTGCTCTCGTTAATTTTATGGGTTTAAGGAACGGAATCAAGCTCGACGAATACCGAATAAGGAAGGTTCCCAAGAAGAGGGTGTACAGGAATGTTTGTCAGGATTTAGGATTTCACGAGGACCCCACGAGGAATAACCCACTCCCCCGGAAGTTGCGGAACCTGTGATCCTTCGTTTAATATCTTCGGACTGACGTGACTCGAATGTCGTCGTTCTCTTCGGTAATAATTTCGTTCTGGTGTTCGAGCGAAATGGGAAAAGAGCAGATGGTGTATAAAATTGCACGACGGACACGGACGGCGCGGTAAAAGACCCTCGTGAAAGAAATGTCGTAAGGGCGGACTTTCCGGATAACGTCCGCTGATTATAGCGAAGGTCTTGGAGAGACGACTCGAAAAAACTTTTCCAAGATCAGTGTGGCAAAATCAGCTCACGAATGATTCATTCGGGTTGTATCTGTAGCAAGCCAAATAAATCATGCAGAAATGGAAAAGCAATTTCTGAATGGCCAGACAGATTGCATTGAATGATTCATTCATCAATCCTTTGATGGACGATTATTATGGTCTCTGAAGGCGAATCGGTAATAATTTATCACCAAAAACATTATAATATAATAAATTATGAGTAGTTGTTATCGTAAATTGTAACCCGTTGACGAAAAATATAAAATTAGCGATTAGTCATTACCAAAAGTACAACAACAAAAAGTCATTATATATTTAATTTTGCTCTTCACTTTGATGATAAATTCTTTTTTTTATCCACCACTTGTAATCATGAAAGCAAGTGTCGCAATTTTGCGCAAGATAACGAATATAATTGCATCGCTGTGCGGGGGCCTATTCGTTAGCTGCAATTGAACACGCCCAGCAAGATATTTTATCATTCCGTGAATAGCCTAGTTATTGTATACAAAAATCATATCAAATATATTGGATACAATATCAATAGGAATACAATGTATTCGCAGCACTTTTCTTTTTATCTTCGAGGAGAAACTGTATGGTATGCGTAACGAATGTACTTCCCTACGGAAATAACAGGGCAGAAATGGGTTGCTTCAGATTTGCTACGACTCTATCCACCGTGCTACATTTACCTCTGATTAAATCGGCAGGAGACCGGAATCATCAGGATCAATGCGAAAACCGATTGGGCTCATTTCTACATTCAGAGTCCATACGCTTGTTTTTACCTACGAGAAAGTACGACATTTACAGGGCTTCGAGTTAAGGGGTTACCCCCACTTGCGATTTTGAAAAAATCGATTCTTTTTTATTGCATTTTTTTGAAGTATAAGTATCCGGGCCCATACGCAAGTATGGGCCCGGAATAGATGACTCTATGTAAGTTTACAAAAAAAAATATTTTCTTCGTGTAAACTGAAATTGAAACTTTAAACGCGTTTTTATCAAAATGGCATTTCTGAAGTCGGTGACCAAGATTACTCGAACACTAATGAACCGATCTTCTTGAAATTTTGCAGGCTTATTTAGTACATAAAAATGTAGTCTTTAATCATTCGATTTTTTTTTTCGAAAAAAATGGCCGTTTTATAGCCAAAACACGGCCGTTTTTTTTCGTTAAAATCGAACCATTAATTTTGACTGTCCGCCATTTTGTGAAAAATGAATATTTTTTAAAATCCTTCGATTAAAGACTAGTTTATACTTATATTTGACTAAATCCATCCGCATTTTTTTTTTTCAGATGATCCACTTCGCCGCAATGTTGGTCACCGCAAACCGTGTATATAAAAACATTATTTCATTGACGGCCATTTGCCACTAAACAATGTAATATTTTTCAATAAAAAAATTACTGAAAGTTCTTCAAGATGTGTTCTTTAAGATGGTATATTGATCGATTAAAAAAGTTTTGTAGTTTTCTTTAAAAAAATTCATGAAAATATTCATAAATTAAAGTATTTAAATAGTGTGGGGACAGCCTTGAAAATATTAGATTGGTAGGAAAGTCTTGCGACATAGACGACGCCTTTTCTAAAGAAACATAACAGTTTGTTAAGATAATACTAATTTATAATATAGTCTTCCTCTTGATCTACAACTCGTGTACAATGCTCTGGTAAACTTTGAGTACCAGTCTCCCAGAAATCTTTAGGTCTTGAATTCAAAAACTCTTAAAGGGTATTTTGAAGATCCGTTTGATTATCAAATTATTTATCACGTAAATAGTTTTTCAAAGCCCGAAATAAATGGCCGAGCTTTGGCGTAAAGTCTTCTTCACGAACTTGTCAACGTTTACGACGTTTTTGTTTAATTACACACACAGCTTCTGTAATTGTGTAGAGTACCAGGTGTGTAAGTATGAAACCGGAATTTTTGTACAGAAAAAACACGTTTATTGTAATGATATGATACAAAGTAACTTATTCAAAGTATTGTCCGTCGCTATCTATACATTTTTCCCATCTTTCTGGCAATTTGTGGATTCCGCGCCAAAAGAACTGTTGCTCTTTTAAGGCAAACCAGTCATCGAGCCATTTTCGTACATCTTCGTAAGAAGTAAAGCGCTGCTCAGCAAGTGCGTGTCCCATCGATGCCAACAAGTAGTAATCGGATGGGGCAAGGTCCGGTGAGTAAGGCGCGTGCTGAAGAATCTCCCAACGGAACGACTCTATCGTTTCCTGGACCTGTTTTGCTTTGTGTGCTGGTGCATTGTCATGCAGCAAAATCACCTTGTGTTGTCTTTGTTGGTATTCTGGTCGTTTTTCACGCAAAACTCGATCCAAATCGGTCATTTGTTGTCGGTAGCGTTGAGTATTGACAGTTTCCCCAGGTTTCAGCAGCTCGTAGTAGATTACGCCCTTCTGATCCCACAAAAACACACAGCATTGTCTTTCGTCCGTAGCGGTTTGGTCTTGCCGTCGATGTTGATGGTGCACCCGGAGTAACCCATGACATTTTGCGCTTAGGATTCTCGAAATATATCCACTTTTCATCGCCAGTCACAATTCGATGGAGAAATGACTTTCTTTTGAACCTGGCGAGCAGCATTTCGCATGATGTTTTGCGGTTTTCCTGCTGTCTTTCGTTGAGTTCATGTGGAACCCATTTACCCACCTTTTGTATCTTTCCCATGGCTTTCAACCGAAGGGAGATGGCTTCTCGGGTCACCTTTAACTGATCCGCCAGTTGTTGTTGTGTTTGAGCGTCGTCTTCGTCCAACAAGGCTTGCAGGTCAGCGTCTTCAAACTTTTTCGGTGGTCTTCCACGTTCTTCGTTCCTCACGTCAAAATCGCCACTTTTGAACCGTTTGAACCACTCGAAACACTGTGTTTTACCGAGAGCATGCTCACCAAACGCCTCCACAAGCATTCGATGCGATTCGGCTGCGGTTTTCTTCAGATGAAAACAGAAAAGTAGTGCTGTCCGCAAATCGTAATTTGTTGGCACAAAACTCGACATGTTTATCTCTAATAAACTAATGCTACTGAATGAAACTCGTGTTATTGTGAGTTGGAAATCTTTGTCGGACATCAATACAATAACAAGACACCGCTGACGTGATGTGTCGGTAACTGCATCGACATCTAGCGCCACCTATGGGCGAATTCCGGTTTCATACTTACACACCTGGTAGATATCGACATTTATTTTGGTGTTAGACGGAAGAAGCTTATGATACAACAGGCCCTCGAAATCCTATCAAGAACAAGGTAAAACTTTTCTCCCTTCACGGAATGGCTTAGGAGTTAAAGAGTCACATCTCCAGGGACTCTTTCCTGGAGCAAATCCTCTCTGTGCTAACAAAGCAACAATGGAAGGCCAACAGAAACGCGTGTCACCTTATTCGTGTCACTAAGATCGTGGGGATTCCAAGGTAATATTACTTTTCTGTATCCAAGCTCTTTCAAATGTTCGAGGATCGTGTAGTGACTACAGCCGCGTCCGTTTGCTAACTCTCATGACCGTGCATTATAGTTCAGTGAAAGAGACGAAAACCCAGCACTTAAGCGTAGAATATGAATTCTTTAGTGAAGGTGCCTAGATGGTTGCATACTGAAAGTAACCACAATAAAATGTTGCGCCTCAACTCGCCTCAACCATAAGAAGTAAGGGTTGTAAACTTCAAAATCGCCGTTACCGATAACTAATAACCCGATCAAAAAATCTTTCGAACAAAAGTTGTTTGGGATAATAAAATACGTATAAAGTTATATGATGTCCAATCCCCTATCTTTAAAAATAGCGCACAAAAACGCGGGAGCACCACTGACGCAGACAAGGACGCAGCGATATGTCTACTCCGCTCGCACACGCACACTGAGAAAAGAAATTCGTTGAATGTGCAAAATGCATTTTGTTGTCTCGAAATTTTGTTGTTTTAACAGTTTCTCAGACATGCTAAATGAGATACAGTTCACACCACTAAAGCTGTCAATTAGATTGACAAAACGTCTTTTATGCCAACCAAAAATCAAGTTGAACGTATTTAAAGATACATTTTGTTAAGCCAACTGAATTTTGGATGGATGAACGATTTTTTTTTCAGTGCATTAACCCCGAATTTTCGAATCGTTTCTAAAGAAAAAAGTGAAAATTTTGCAAAGCGTAACTATTCATGAGTGAACATAAATTATCGTATCAAATGTATGAGTGAGCATAAATTATTGTATCAAATTTATGAGTGAGAAGAGCAAAAAAAAATTGGCGAAAATTGGAAATTTCGAGGCTGTTGAGCGACCACTTAATATTCACTGGCTGCATGACTAGAGCTTTCGCAAGGTTAATTCTAAAATTAAAAAGCGTAAAATTCATGGGTGAGAAGTGGGCGAAAAAAAATCGATTTTTTAATGAAAGTTTGAATTTTTGGGAGGCTTGAGCGACCTCTAAATATTTGTTGACCGCTCGCAGCTTTCGCGACAATTTTTTTCTTCTTCTGTAAAGCAGATAAGTGGATGATGAGAAAAAGGAAAAAAATAGAGCTCAAATTTGCGCCACTCTACTATACATAGCATCGTATCAGAGGGAAAAAATATGTGTACGTGATGGAACGATATCTCAATTTTATTGTTTTACGTTAGCTGTCCCGCAGAGGCAAGAAACCGGAAAGGTGACAAGAACATTATGGATTACCCAATCCCCTTGAAAAGTGGGGTTGAACCAAAATGTTAGAGATAAAATTCCGCGCAATATCGTTCTAGTTTCAACCTTCGACGAAAAATACACCAGTATATTGATAAAATAAAAGTATTGCCGATGAATCAACCGAAAAAAATGAAGTGCGCATGCACGAACTTATTTTATAGTAATGCGACAACCGCATTGTTAAAGAAGGGGGGATAAGGGGGACCGAATTAAGTTTTTTTACATTTATATAATAATGTTATCAAGATTGAAAATGGGAATATCCATATGATGGAAAGCACCATGGAAACATGTTATATAGCACTGAACACCTTGTGCTTGTATTATTGGTGGTTGCGGTTAACATACGTGCATAATTTTATGGCTATAAAATATTATTGAACTCGCTGGGAAATATAAAATATTACCCAGACCCGAGTAGAAATCCTGCTCAGACTACAAAATAGACCTGATCAGGCATCCTGATTTTTTTTTTTCATAGCTCGATCAGGATTTTTTATCAAGCCCTGATCATTTTTGTGACACTTTCCCTGATTTCGGTCTGACAGGATGAAAAATCAAGGCCTGATCAGGGTGAAAAGTGAAGGCCTGACATGCAGTCCAAAGAGAGAAGTTCGCTGTTGCTTCGGAAACCACCATTTCATCGCATTCTTCATTGCACTGTCAACAAAATATTATGTATAAAATTGTATTGTATAAAATTGTGTGTAAAAATATTATGTATATGTATTATGTATATGTATAAGAAAATAGGATCTATTTAAATCAATTAGGTTTTTTACTACGATCCTATTTGTTTCAAATATATTTTTCAGAATATCAATAGAATATTACACAAATCCAAAATAAATTGAAATACTCAATTTAGCGTTCTAACACAATGATTTTCTATCATAATCCGTCATTCTCTGGCCTTCTGAATGGATTTTTTTGAAGAAAACTTTCTGCGTCCACGTGGGATCGAACCTAGAACGTACTTATAGCTACGCACCCTGCCCCTATGCTACCGAGTGTTTGTAGCATTTCTGTGGCATAAGAGACCACATCAATTCCTATAATTGTTTGTTGTATCACATAAACTATATCAATTAGTTAATATCATTGTGATACTTAGAGTGTTTTATCGAATATCATGCTATTGATTCCCCAAACATAACCTATATATATATATAACTCCGCTCTCTTTCCGCCCCTCTCTATCCCCCTCCTTGTCGATGTGTGTATTGCAATCAAGACGGACCATTAGTTCAATCAAACAGAAAAATGTTCGTCTCTACGGAAATTCTATTCGATCTAATTTTTTTTTATTAAATAGATAAATTCAGTGGATTCAACTAAATTGTTTTTTGAACAGAGGAAACCGAATCACAGATTTATTAGAAATAAATAAAATATTTATCCCTAATAAATAAAATATAAAGAAAAAGAAAATATAAAATATAAAGAAATAAATAAAATATTTATTCCTAATAAATATTAGGAATATAGAATAGTTTTTATTATAGGAATAATAAAAAATGTACGCATGGAGTGGACAATATGTCTCGACGTTTTGACGACGCGCTAATATATATAGTTCGTCTGGTGTTTGATAAGAGGTTAGGCGTGTAAAAGGTGCCAAACTGTATATAGGTCCAGTTACTTGATGATTGCTCGAAGCTAGTCAGAGCAGGCGAATTTATGCAAACCATAAGTCCACTTACTTGACCATCGCCTGAAGCTAGCTGGTTCGGGCAACTGGACCCACATGGAAATAAAATATATAAAAAATATATCGAAAGATACATAAAACATATATTAAATACATTTTGTACGAAAAGTTGTATATGTCAAGTATAATTTTGGATATGATTAAAAACCTATGCGATATATAAACATAAATAGCTTCTAAGATGTACATTAAATATATTAGATGTGTATACTGAATATATGTTTAATATACTCGGGAGCATAACGGAGAATGTATGCTGACATCTAGAAAAAGATACATTCAAGATGCATATAAAATATATTGAAATTGCATGACTAACGTACGCTTTATACATTTTTAATAGGATATCCGAATATATTTAAGGTATGCTATATGTATATCTGAATATATTACTATATATTTATATGTATATATTTACTAATATACCATGAATATGGTTGGTTAAGCAACTTGAGCAACAGATGACGTTGCAAATGAAAAACATCTTCAAGTCGGTATCTCGCGAAGACCTAGCCGCACTAGCCGGAATAAATGATCGGACAAAAAAATTGAAGGTTATGTAATCTCGTAATTCTATTCGATTATCGCTCTCTATGCGAACGCAATTGAGTAATTGACCCGATAATGTTAGTTATTCTTGTAAATTCGCACATTTCTCAATGAACTAACATTGTGTATTGTACCATATGCAGACGATACGAAAATTAATTTATCAAGTAGAACTAGGTCAGTGGGGAAGGTCCCAGCTCATCACTCAGAAGTCCCGGGTTCGAAACCACCTTACGGCGTGCAAGATTTTAAATTTGAACCATTAAAATATTTGAACCGCGAACACCATAATCGTAATTAATGACAAGGAAAAATATCGTAAAAGGGTGCAATGATGTGTAAATAACGTCATAACAAAATTGTTAAGAATAGTTCAAGTAGAGATTAAATATATCTTAAATACACGTTGAATATATTTTAATAATATTTAAAATGTAGTATGAACAAATATCGTGTATATTTTAGGTGTAGTTTAAATGCATTTAACGTATATTTCAATTATAAGTCGAATACAGTTAAAATACATTTGTAGTATATTTTGAGGGTAATTTGAGTACATTGTAAGTATATTTTCAATATAGTTCGAATATACGTAACCGCATATCCAACATATATTTTTTTTATATACATTCTGAATTTTTGGACGAAAACTTCGATATCGCGAATATATTTTTAATGCATTTCCCGTATATATTGCATATATCTAATCTACATCTAAAATGCATAATATATATCTGAAATATATTTTACATCCATCTTTAATATATCGAAAAATATATTTTTACATATATTTTATTTCCGTGTGGGGAGGAAGCAGTGCATACCATACTGGCCTGACTATAACCTGACACCAACCGGATCAGGCAAATTGAGGCATACCTTAAGGAAGGCCTCCGTACTACAACGTGTTCAGAGCCGGATCAAATATTAGGCCAGCCTGACAATATTTCTACTCGGGGATATGGTTGAAAACACCATACATTTCTCTCGTTTGCAGGTCAAACATGTGTAAAATAGCAAGAGTTCGTTTCTGCCTTCATTATGAAGTGAACAGCTTAAATTCATCCAAAGCTCGAAGCGTTTATAACGCAGAGGTCGACACGGGACCGGAATTATGTTCAAGGCATCCGGACCAATCGATTTTCACGGTCTCAAACGATGCTTGATTAGTCTGAAATATTGTATGTCTACTACCTCGACTTTTGTTCCTCCCCCCTGCAGCTAGAAGCGGGAGAGACGATAATTAACGTTACGAGTGTCGATAAATACCGATCTTGGCTGGCAGACGCACACGGACGCCGCGCGCACATACAGGGTGCCCATTAGGAAGTTGCTGAAACTAATCGACTGGCATTTTAAAACACGTGCACAGAATCAGAAAAGCCAAATTGCTTTAAATAGAGGAAACTTTGCAGTTTTAAACGCACATAAATAAAACCCAGTAAAATATTTTTTATGTCAATTTATTACATCTTATAAAAATAACGAAAAAGTACAGTGATTAATGATAGATATTTTCGAAGTGCGAACCGTTAGATTGTGCACAAAAATCAATTCTCTTTTGAAAACTGTGAAAAACTGTGTCCAACATATCGTTCGTAATGCCGCGAACCACTTCCTGGATGGCCGCGATCAGTTCTTCTACTGTGCTGGGGTTTTTAGCGTAACAATGATCTTTAATGTAACCCCACAAGAAAAAATCACAAGGGTTCAGGCCCGGTGAGTACGGAGGCCATTCTACTCCGGCTTGAGCAAATTTAGGGTACCCCAGACCGATTACTCGAGTCCCATATACGCGATGAATAGCTTCAAACACCTCATGAGTCCGGTGCGGCGTCGCTCCATCTTGCATGAAGTAAAAATTTTTAGCCAGTCCCCTCTTTTTTGCATAAGGGAAGAATTTCGTTTCCAAAAGCTGTTTGTAACTCTCTCCTGTTACCGTAGATTCCAAGAATTGCAAATAAATTCCTTTTACTGAAATCGCTGCACATGCCGTGACTTTCTGTGGATGAAGGGACTTCGCTAGCGATATATATGTTGGGATTTTCCGTTCCCCAAAACCGGTAATTTTGCTTGTTTACGTACCTATTCATCCAAAAATGTGCTTCATCGGAATAAATAATCAATTTCTCATTAAGTTCTGCGGCTTCAAACATTCCCGTAATAGTGTTACAAAATTCGATGCGTTTCGTCATGGCATGTTCAGTTAACAATTGATAAGTGCTTATTTTATACGGATGAAACTTTAAAAAATATTTCAAAATGTTGTGTAATGATGATTTGGTTATTTTTAATGCTTGAGCAGCTTTCCGAATCGAATCATTTGGATTTTGTTTGAAATAATTCTCAACTTCGTTGATCTTCTCTGGTGTAGTCACCGTAACAGATGGACCTGGCAACTCGTGTCTACGGTCCTGGAGTGTACCATACTTCACGAAGTTATCGATTATCCTACAAAAATTACCGTAAAATTACTTCAATGCAGTTTAATTGAATTGAAACACAAGTTGCGTGATAGATGAATATGAATAAATATTAAATTCTTACCTTTTCAGAGTGTTTTCGCTGGCAACTCTATGAGTTCCAAACTTGGTACGAAACCCTCTATACGCATTACTATAAATTTTTCCCCTCGAGAAGAAGCACTCAATAAGATATAGTTTTTCTTCCGTGGTGAGCTCACTCATTTTGACGCGCGCCTACTTGCTTCAACCACGGCTGGAATAAAACTGCGGGGCCTCAGGTATGCGCCTTAGAAAAAGGGACCCCTATTGAATTCATGGAGGGAAGAGACACTTATTTAGTTTTAGCAACTTCCTATTGGACACCCTGTACATACACGTTGGGAGTTTGAACCTGTTATATCTAGGGAACGTTGGCTATCAGCCCATCCGGAAGTTTTGGAGAGGATCCTCAGAGTTTTTGAAACATTTCATTGATTTTGAGAACAGAATCATGATTGAAATAACGTTTTGATAAATATGCTTTTACATTTATTTGAATGTCTTTTTGAAGACATTGGGGCTTACGTAATGATAATAGGCAGCTATGAGGTCAATTCTCGAAGTCGGATGTCTTCAAAATCACATTTCACCTCATGGATACACGACCGCACCACAAGTTAGATGGCTCCGTTAAAAACAAAGATAACCCAAATTAACAAACGGCGTTTTGAAGGTAACAAATTCAGTTTTTTTTAGATATTTTTTGTTCTTTTTTCAACCCGGTACGCGCTTTTGTGCGTGACCATTTTTCGGCTATTTTTCGACCATCGAGAATTGGGCTCATAACATGTGAACATTTTTTTTGTCATCGTCATCCATGATAAACTTGAAAGGGGTAGCTGAAGCTCCATTTTCGTTTTTTGAAAAGCTTCGTACGATTTTTTCCCCCAAAGTTATTTCATTTTTGGCTTAAGAAGACAAATTTTGGCAAATGCCACGTAACTCAAGAACTATAGGGTTTAAGAGGAAATGTCAAAGATGTAAAAAGTTACGCAATTTTGTAATGGATCGCCTGGAATGTTTTAAAGAATTTTCCTGTGAGATTTTTTTTACTACTTTCGCTTGAAACTCTGATGAGTATGATGGCTCAACTAAAAAAGTATGGCGTTTGGGACAAAAAATCAGGAGCAGAAACTCTTTTAATTTTCGAATTTAAATTCGCTTAGATTTCCTCCGAAAAAATTCTATGCGATCCAGTATAAACTAACGCAACTTTTTAAATCTTTAACATATCCTCTTCAACCCTATAGTTCTTGAGTTACGTTGCATTTCCCAAAATTTTTTTTTTTTAGCAAAAAATGAAATAACTTTGCGAAAAAAAATCATACGATACTTAAAAAAAAAACGAAAATGGAGCTTCCAGATTTATCATGGATATAAATGGATATTCCCCTTCCAGATTTATCATGGATATAAATGACACACATTTTTTCCATAAGTTATGCGCCCAATTTTCGATGGTCGAAAAATAGCCAAAAAACCGTCACGTAAAGAAGTGCGTACCGGGTCGAAAAAAAATCACAAAAAAATTTCAAAAAAGCAAAACAAAGCTGAATTTGTTCCCTTCAAAACACCGTTCGTGAAAAATTGGTTATTTTCATTTTTGACGAAGTTGTCTAACTTTTAGTGCGGCAAGAAATATCGACTGGTGTATCCAAACTTTTCAGCGGTAGTGTACACGTGTGTATGAGAGTGCATCGTGGCACGCAGTAACAAGACAAGCGGCGAGAGTAATTCATTCAATCGAGAAGGCTGTTACACGGGCAGCAGCAAAAAAAAGGAAAATAGACGGAAGGATCAGCGGGCGGTATCGGACGAATTACAGTATCAATTGCAATCGTTAAGGTTCCCGTATAATAATGCACCAGTCCTCTAATTCATTTATCGAGCGGTGTAGAAAGAGCCTGTCAAAGCAACGAATCAAGACTTTTGAATTATCGGCGCTTGTTCGCCATCTCGTTTAACGCCAATCAGACGTAATTTCACCGACGTCCCACGCTCTCTATCGAAACCTCTATGATAAATAAATAGACCTTCAATGTCTATTGCCACGAAACACCTAAAAAATGTTTGGTGGCAAAGATAAAAACTTCGTCATCTTTTTTCTCGCGTAAACGAAGCAGCTCTCTCTACATTATATATATATAATAATTCCCGTAGTATTTTCAATTCTCGTTTTGGAAGGAAACAAGTCGTGAATGAGAGCGAAAAACCGCTCGGCACGACCTCGCAAGACCTGTAAAAAATACACAGCTTGTTTTCGACAATTCGAACATTTATTCTGTATCAAATCTGGAATTATCAACGTGCGAGCTGTGGGCTCGCCTCGAAATTAATCGAATTCTCGGAATTTCGAGATTTCATCTTCCGCGCGTTACGTTGTTTGCCCGCGAACACGATATAGCGACGAAACGCTGACATTTTATCGATAAGTTTTTGGGTACTTGCAGCGACGCGGGAGGCTGCGCGTACAGAAAGAGCCCTGAACCGGAGAAAAGTTTTTCGCAAAATCTTCCGTACACCCGAGGTAATGAACTATGTGACCCGTATCGACGATAATTCACACGACAGAGATAAGTCACCGAACTTTGTCACCCTGCAATATCGCTCGTTGAATTTATCCGGTAGCGGTAGATATTCGGAATCGTTGAAATGTCAACAAAAATTGACCATCCTTCAAATATGAGTAAGTTGCGAGTCTCGTGCATTTTTTTTGTCTGCGAGAGAACGAGCTGAATGTCAGTTTTTAGTAACCAGAAACCAGAGTTGGTGTGACGAGAAAGATATTATTTTGCAATTTTCTAGCTCGATATTTACTGGTTAACGATTAATAATAATAAGTGTCACTATTGTCATCTATTGTTGATTTATTATTATCGTTGTTGGTGTTGTTATTGTTTTCGTTGTTCTTGCGCTTGTTATTGTCTCATACTATTATCACTATTGTGATCTATTGTCATGTGATCTATTATCACTATTGTGATCTATTGTGATCTATTGTCATATAGTGTCACTATTGTCAGCTATTGTTGATTTATTATTATCACTATTGTGATCTACTGTGATCTATTGTCAACTAGTGTCACTATTGTCATCTATTGTTGATTTATTATTATCGTTGTTGGTGTTGTTATTGTTTTCGTTGTTCTTGCGCTTGTTATTGTCTCATACTATTATCACTATTGTGATCTATTGTGATCTATTGTCATGTGATCTATTATCACTATTGTGATCTACTGTGATCTATTGTCAACTAGTGTCACTATTGTCATCTATTGTTGATTTATTATTATCACTATTGTGATCTATTGTCATGTGATCTATTATCACTATTGTGATCTACTGTGATCTATTGTCAACTAGTGTCACTATTGTCATCTATTGTTGATTTATTATTATCGTTGTTGGTGTTGTTATTGTTTTCGTTGTTCTTGCGCTTGTTATTGTCTCATACTATTATCACTATTGTGATCTATTGTCATGTGATCTATTATCACTATTGTGATCTATTGTGATCTATTGTCATATAGTGTCACTATTGTCATCTATTGTTGATTTATTATTATCACTATTGTGATCTATTGTCATGTGATCTATTATCACTATTGTCATCTATTGTTGATTTATTATTATCGTTGTTGGTGTTGTTATTGTTTTCGTTGTTCTTGCGCTTGTTATTGTCTCATACTGAGGATACTTTGCCAATAATAATTAATATCGTATTGCTATGTGAAATTAGCAATAAAAGCCATGTCCTTCTTCCTATGGCAGAATGAAAAAAATGCTTGTAGAGCAGAAGAGAATTCGCAAAAAGTGTTTTTATTTTCAGCTCGATTGCTTCGTGTCATTATTGGTTAAAATAGCATTCAACGACAAAGACTCGTGAAACTCAGAGTACGAGAAGTGTTGCACAAAAAAAAATACGAGGAACGAAAAAATCATTATTGAACAGGACAGATGAGAAGACTCGGAGCAGTCTTATTCGCTTGTGATATTCGATTTGCAGCCTCCGATTGGTGGTTGAAAGGTTTTATTCGAGTGTGTGTCTGACCCCTACGATCTCTCGCGCATTCCTCCGGGGACACGTCGCTGTCTCGTACGTGTTCTTCATATCGAGTATTGCGAGGGATCAATATCTCATGCGCAAGCGAAGGAATTGCCTTGCTTCGCACTATTACTAATAATTCGGAACAGCCGAAGCATCAGTTTCCAACGAAGTTATAGACAATGAATGCAAAGGAGAAAAGAATAATGAAAAAGACGATATCGACGCATTTATTTTACAAATCGCACTAAAGAAATTGAACTGGCACGTAAAAATAGATGCTTAAAGTACGAAATCCAAGGTTTTATTATGTTTTTGTCACTCAAGAATACGTTTGGAAGACGCCTTTAACGATTTTTCAAAGCAGATAACTGAATGTGGGCTTCAGTCAAGGTCTTATGTCAGACGAGGGCAAAGTGAACGCGAGAATCAAAGTAATGTATATTTAACGACATGTCTCTTAATTTTGGGCAAGAGACTAGCTTGGAAAATCGTGAGTCGACACGATTCGAGAACTCATTGGACTTTTTCGAAATCCACAGGCATATGTGAAAATGTTATATGAGGCATTCCGGGTCACTTCAGCCAGTAACAAAAAATCCACAAATAATTTTGAAACATCGAGTTACTTTATTGAAAAATATTCGCCGAGTGTCGAAATTTTTTAAAAATTTCTGACGTTTTTTCTTGTTGATTACCATTTTTTAACATTTTTCTATTCAAATGGCTGTATCTTTGGCAGGATTTGACGTATTTACATTCGTAAAAAACGAAAATCTGCGTCTGTTTCTAGCCAACCAGAAAAAAATTAAATTAGAATTTATTGAGCAAGTCGAACGTCCGTTTCAGGGCAAAATATGCAAAAATATTTTTTTCTCAAGGAAAGACACTCGTTATTTTATTTTGAAGACTTTCTCCGAATTGTGAATACGAAAAAAAGATTTTTGGTATTTTTTATATTATGGGATTCCTAAACAACGTGAAGTAACAGCTATTTTTATTTTTTAAATATTTTTATTAATAGTCGATTGGAGAGTGTGGAGCACTCCAAGGCTCCAATACATATGACATATATGTCATATGTATTTCAGAAACCTGGTAAACATACAGCGAATGCTCCACACTCTTCAATCGAATATTAATAAAAAATAAAAAAAATAAAAATAGCTGTTACTTCACGGTGTTTAGGAATCCCATTATATAAAAATACCAAAAATCCGTTGTTCGTATTCACAATTCGGGGAAATTAAAAAAAATAAAATAACGAGTGTCTTTCCTTGAGAAAAAAAATATTTTTGCTTAATCTGCCCTGAAACGGACGTTCGACTTGCTCAATAAAATGTAAATTAATTTTTTTCTGGAAGGCTATAAAAAGACGCACATTTTCGTTTTTTACGAATGTAAATACGTCAAATCCTGCCAAAGACACAGCCATTTGAATGGAAAAATGTTAAAAAATGGTAATCAACGAGAGAAACGTCAGTAATTTTTAAAAAATTTCGACCTTCGGTGATTATTTTTCAATAAAGTAACTCAATTTTTCAAAATTATTTGTGGATTTTTTTTTACTGGCTGAAATGACGTGGAATGCCTCATATACCGGTTGCTTGCCGAAGGTTAAACCTAAGCTATATTTACGATGCAGTGTATGTGTATCGTGATCAAAAGGTGAAAAGATTACACCGAGGCACACGGCACCCGGATACTTCATTCTCGAAAAAATAGTTTCTCTATTTTTCACTTTTGTTCGTGGCCTAATTATGGCACTCGTAAGTGTAGTGATTGTGTCTACCCTCCTCCCGCTCTCCCTATGGCTCAAAGTTTTATTTTATGCTGCGTGTACGCGGCTCCTCTTATCGCCCTCATACGATAAACACCCGTGATGTTTTCCCACGAACTAAGCTGTATTCATTCCGTCGTGTTTGTCAATATGTTCCAAAAGACTCAGGAGAAAATTCGAACCACGTCGTTCGATTTTCCTTGAGACATATCTTAAGGGCACGTACAAGGTCACCGTAACGGCACAAACATTTTTGAACAGCGTTTTGTCCTTGAAGAATAAGTTTTTTTTTAAGGAAAAACAGAGCAGGCTCTGTGGAATTCACTGACGCAGAGCTTGCTAACTTTCTTTAGCTCTGAATATTACTCATCTCTGAGAAATCTTTGATCGAAAATGTCCCTACTTTGTGACGGGCCCGGACAAGACTTGCCTTGTCTGATTTACCTGACCGGGCCCTCCTGTGGAACAAATCGGAAAGTTCGCGAAATCGTTTCTTACGACTTACCCTCTATGTTTGGAAATTACCATTTTCTGTGTTTACCAGAACTGTGTAAAGCTACTTTGCTTTTCACCTCATCCAAGATATTTATAATTAATTAGGATGAAGCTAATACATCTGTTGTAATTCTATTCACCATTAAAAGCATTAATTTCATCATAATTTAATGATTTTCAGCTTAATTGCCAGGATTACAATAACTAATGATTTGAGCATAACGAATAGCCGAATTAATTAATGAGGCAAAAAAGTAACGCAGGTGTTTCGTGGTTTTAAATTAAATGGCGATGAGCAGTCACTTTAAGGGGTTACCCCCACTTGGGATTTTGAAAAAATCGATTTTTTTTATTGCATTTTTTTGAAGTATAAGTATCCGGGCCCATACTTCTGTATGGGCCCGGAATAGATGACTCTATGTAAGTTTACAAAAAAAAATATTTTCTTCGTGTAAACTGAAATTGAAACTTTAAACGCGTTTTTCCCAAAATGGCATTTCTGAAGTCGGTGACCAAGATTACTCGAACACTAATGAACCGATCTTCTTGAAATTTTGCAGGCTTATTTAATACATAAAAATGTAGTCTTTAATCGTTCGATTTTTTTTTCGAAAAAAAATGGCCGTTTTATAGCCAAAAAACGCCCGTTTTTTTCGTTAAAATCGAACCATTAACTTTGACTGTCCGCCATTTTGTGAAAAATGAATATTTTTTAAAATCCTTCGATTAAAGACTAGTTTATACTTATATTTGACTAAATCCATCCGCATTTTTTTTCGGATGATCCACTTCGCCGCAATGTTGGTCACCGCAAACCGTGTATATAAAAACATTATTTCATTGACGGCCATTTGCCACTAAACAATGTAATATTTTTCAATAAAAAAATTACTGAAAGTTCATCAAGATGTGTTCTTTAACATGGTATATTGATCGATTAAAAAAGTTTTGTAGTTTTCTTTAAAAAAAATCATGAAAAAGGCTTTTTTTGCGCTACAAGTGGGGGTAACGCCTTAATGTATTCCTTTCGCGGAGCGCCGTATTTTGTGGGGGCATACGCAGGTCTCTTCTGAATCATTGATAAATTACAGTGGCGCTTAATAAAAATAAGTCACGATCAATTATCATATCCAGCAATAAACTGGAATAAAAAAATTCGCGAAAATTTAGTAGATTCGGACATTTTTAAATTTTCTCTGAAAAGTCACGGCTACGAAATTTCTTCTCCTAGTCACATTTTTCTAAGTTTTATCATCGCTATTTTATTTAAACATTCGGTGACCCACCGTTTTTATTGTCGTTACGGAATGTTTAAAAATGTTACACGCGTTGGGCAGTTTGTATCAGGCATCTAGAGTTATTTGTTGTGTAAATTGTTAGATAGAAATATGGGGAATATGGAAGGGCGGGGAGGGATATGACGGAGAGACTCTTTTTGTTAGATTTAATAGTGAAAGCAGGAGCAATGTATGGTGTGCAGATGTGGAGAATGGACGAAATAAGCGTTTATGAAAGATTGCCGAGCTGGGGCCGCCTACCGTAGAATATATGATAAGGAAAAGAGCGTTAAGATATATAAGAGAGGTGCTTAGGTTGGAGGAGTCAAGATAGCCATAAATCTGCTTATTTCAGGAAGTAAGAGCAATTACAAACGGAATCCCGCCAATGGGGGGAAAAAATTTAGTCAAAGTGGTCAAGGATATGGAAATAGAAGAGGTAATAATGATAAGGGGAAGAAGAGAAGTGGAAAGAATAGAAGAAGGATTAGAAAACTTAAAAAAGGACATTTTAAGGAAGGAAGAGGAAAAAAGAATAATATCAACGTATAATAAAAAATACAAATATATTGTGGAAAGCGAAAAAAGACCATGGAAATCCTGGTCGGGCGAGGGAGTAAAGGGAAGGGATGAGGAAATGTGGTCGAGATTAAGATGCGGAAACATAGGAAGGGCAGAAAGGGGGGGGGGAGGATTGGAGGTGCAGGATTTGTAAAGAGAATGAGACGCTGGAGTACCTGTGAGTATGTAAAAAGGGTGAGAGTTAGTAACGGAGAAAGCAAGAAAGAAAGCAGAGGAGTGGGTGCAAGTAACGGATAATTTGGCGATAATGGCAGAAATTATGAATATATTGGGAGGAAAGATACAAAAAGGGCATGTATTTTAGGAAAGTAGTGGAAGTGTGCAGACATATGTGCAAGGAGGAACGGGGAGGAGAAAGAGATGGAGGGGAGGATTGAACTAACAATAAGAAAAAGACAGAAATGTTAGATAGTGACAAGGGAAAGAGTATACAGAGTGGAAATTAAGTTACGGCCGATGTAAGAGGAAAAAGTTGTACAAATAAAACTCGATTTGATTGATATTAGAAAGAAATGTGGCCAGCGTGTCATCTTCATAAAGTCCCTCTTGATTGCAATACACATATCGCCGGGGAGGGGGTGTAGAGAGGAGTTATATATATATATATATATATATATATATATATATATATGTATATATAGGATCATGGTAAAAAACCTATTGATTGGAAAAACAGTTTCAAGGATGGAAACCACCCCCGACAGAAGGGTGATTTTGCAGTTTCACCCATAAGCAGTCCACTGATCTGAATGAAGCAAAAACCAAAATTCTTCTAACGTAAAGCGATGAAAAATCCAATAGATGGATTGAAAAGAAATTCAATTAAAGGGTGACATGCCTTCCTTTGAGGTGTTGTTTACCCCCTTAAACCCGTTTTTTCACCGTCAAAGACGTGTTCAATAATTCCTATCGATTGAAACGCGTAAAAAAAACCAAGTGAAGAAGCAAGATAAGGGTACAGCGCATTAATAGAAATGTCGAGTGTATTCGAGGCTCGATAAGAAACCCAATACGGGTTCGAACGTGAAGGGTCTTTTTCGTTGCCACTTCGATCCACTTTGATAACTGTACTTTTCGCGACATCCTGTCATTCTTGCCTCTCTGCCTTCCTGCACTTCTGGGGAAGTAATGATATTTATAGCCACTGCTCTTCTACGCGAAACGACTGCTTTTCTCTTCGGTCATGCAGTTATCAGTTTCCAAGTTATTTTACGTGAAGTTTTCTTAGTATATGTATATTATATATTTCTTATTTTACATGATCTTCTATTCCCTCGACCAAATATATCATTCTCTAATGTTTCCCCCTCAACCTTGAACTGCCAGCGATGCCCGTGTGGGGTAAGGTGCGTTGCTGGAGCACGGCGTAACACACAGGTCCGGGAAGGGTCCCGACTCTCAGTGGTGGAGGAAGGTCTTTCGTTCCGATACAATTTCGCTCCGGGACGTTAGCGCGGTGGAGCGATCTTGTTTTTCCGATACGACTATAATCTACGTAACCTCAAATTCCGAAGATAAACATTTCGAAAACACGAGCGACCCACTGTATGCGCTCTACACAAATGTAAAGTACAAAGGACAGGCATTCATCCGTGGCTTTGTAGAAACTTGAAAAAACGTACGGTAAAATAAGTGTAAAGTGAACAAAAAAAAAGAAAATGGTTTATAATAGAATGGTAAGGAAGTCTCGCAATACCAACGACACCATTTCTGGGGATAGTACCATATCCACGGTGCCAAGTTTTGACCGTTGATTCTTGATATTTAAACCAAAATAATGAGAATTTTGAGAATAAAAAATTTGGCGTTTCGGCTTCCTTAAGGTAGTTCTGTAGTTTTGGTCAAATCTTAGGAATTAGCTGAAATTTGAGTATGGTGTAGATATAACCTTCATGGACTGATGCCCAAAAATTCGATTCGATTCACCGGTTAGTTCATGAGATAATTGCAATTGAATATGGGTATTTTTTTACGCGATTCCTAAACGTAACACCTAAACCAATAGGAGTTTGTTCGCATTTCTCGATACTCGGCATTGGATGTTACTATACGCTTCGACCGAAACTTTTGGCTCATACGTGTACCTACAGAACTACCTTAAAAGCGTTTTTTTCGAAATGACTTTTAGAATCCGCAAGCAAGATATCTCAAAAACAACTAAACCGATCTGCTTCAAATGTCACAGACATTTTTTGTATATTAAAAGGCAGTCCTTAATCGAAGGATTTTTTTTGTGCATACTTTTTTATATCAAGGAAAATAGAGTGTTTTTCACCGAAATTTCGATCACTTTCGATCGGTGACCATTTTTTCAAAAATCATTGTTTTATTGAATCCTTCGATTAAAGACTAGATAATACGGTACAAAAACTATTAGGTTGATAAAAAAGTTTTGTCGCAATAATTTCAATATAATTTATTTATTTATATATCTTGTACAAAATATTTCTAATCAACAATATATTCGCCATCGGTTTCTATGACACTCGACCATCTAGTTGGCAACTCATTTATTCCCTTTGCCCAAAACTGCGGCGGCTGGAACTCAAAGAAATTTGAAATATCCCATTTGAGATCGTCGACGTTTTCGAAAGTTTTGTTTCTCAAATATGCCTTCAAATGTCTGAACAAATGGTAGTCAGATTGCGCGATGTCGGGAGTGTATGGTGGATGAGGAACGGTATTCCAGTGAAGCTCAGTGATTGTTTTGTGGGTTTCCTTTGCGACATGGGGTCTCGCGTTGTCGTTGAGAAGGTGCACAGTCGCGCGTCTTGGCCGTTTTTTTCTTATAGCTTTTGCCAATTCCTGGAGATTTTCGATGTATCGTGTAGAGGAGATCGTCTTACCTACAGGGAGAAAATTGTGAAACAGCATTCCCTTTGCGTCCCAGAAACAGCACAACAAAACTTTTTGTGAGTGACGATCAGATTTCGGTTGGTGTGGCGGTTTTTCTCCGATAGGAAGCCAATAGGCTAAACGCGTTCTGTTATCATACAAGACCCAGCTTTCATCTCCCGTCACAAGATCTTCTAAAAACTCCTTGCGATGGTGGCGAAGCAGGAGAGACTGGCAGATGGTCACGCGACAGTTCTTATTGTCGTCGGTGAGACGGTGTGGTATCCATTGAGCTAGAACCTTCCTGTATCCCAAGTTGTGTAAGTGATTGACTATTGACGGTTGGGTGCAGCCAAGTTCTCTTGCTAGCTCGTGCGTACTTGCTTCCGGTTTTTCTTTGATGCAGCGGAGTAATGCTTCATCATCGATGGTCGACGGTCGTCCGGAACGTTCCTTATCTTCAAGGCTTGTGTCTCCAGATTTAAAACGATTGAACCAACGCTGGACTGTTCGATGAGAAACTACGTTCTCGCTGAATGCATCCTGTATATTTTTAGCAGTTGTGCTTGCGTTCGTGCCGCGCCGCCACTCGTAAAAAATGATCGCTCGAAGTTGCTCCTGCGAGATCGAAGCCATTTCTGTCCACTAGAACGCGCGCTCCCCCTTTTATACCCCGTCACGCGGAAGAGTAGAAAACATTCTAGAATATTCTCGACATAGCTCGATGTCATATTGCGTCAATACGTAAAAAGACATTTTAAACATTTTTGCGACAAAACTTTTTTATCAACCTGATAAATTCATTTGGTTTTTTATTTCAGATTGGTTGTCCCCGAGCAGGAGTGGTCGCCGCGAAGGACCTTTTTTGCACAGCGCTCTGTGCAATTTACTGTATCTCCGTCGTCTAGCAAATACGTCCCAATAAAAAAAATGTCAAAGATACTTGAAATGATACCCTTTACTATGCAAAAAAATTTTAACGCAAAACAAGCGAAATATTCATTTTTACCACTCTTCATATTTTGTTTATTTTGAGTCGATAACCATAAATTCATCGTCAAATCTTGGCGTCCCGGATATCGTACTCTTGCTGCTAAGTTTGTAGTATCGTTGATGTGGTAGTACTTCCCATTCTAATTCTGAAATAATTGTTTGTGTCATTTTCGCTACGTGGGGCTGAGGATTGTCGCGAAGAAGACGAACTAGTCACCGCTTACGACATTTTTTGTTTAATTATTTTAAACAGATTCTGTAATTGTGTAGAGTAGATCTCGGCATTGATTGTGGTGTTAGGCGGAAGAAGCTCATAATACAACAGGCCCTCGAAAACCCACCAACAACAAAGTAAAACTTCTCTTTCCACGGGGTGGTTTAGGAGTTGGTTCTGATTTTTCCCCTTGAGGTACCCATTGGCGCTTTCATGGCCGGTTAACGTATAACACCCAGCTTTCATTTCCAGTGACTATTTCCTTGAGCAAATCCTTTCTGTGCTAACAAAGCAACAATGAAAGGCAAATAGAAACGCGTGTCGCTTTATTCGAGTCACCGGAGACAAATGTTCGACGATCTCTCGCTGACTCTCGGGACAGTGCATTAGGTCTCATTCATAGAAGAGATCGCAGTGGTTCATCGTCAACAACAGTTTTGCCGCCCGACCTAGGTTTGTCTTCAAAGGATATATCGCCAGAATGGAAACGTTCAAACCAACGGGATACTGTTGAATGACGAACTTCGTTACTGTTGAACACTGCACGTATTAGCAGCAGCAGATCTTGCAGAACGTCCTTGTACTAGGTGCGCAACTAAGTTCCCGGGTTTCACACATGGATGGCGCTAGCGACACATGTAGTCGGCATACAGGTCCGAAATTGGGTGTCTTTATAGCTTGAACATCTCTTAAGAATACCCAGTCGTAATATAAACAAATATCGCAACACAACGACCTTTTTTCTAACCTCGAAAATGTCAAAGTTTGTGCCAAATGAACAGCATTCGCGGGAAGCATTGCTTTTCTGCTTCAACCTAAAAAAACAGCGGCTGAAGCACGTCGGTTACTTGAGGAGGCCTACGGCGAACATATACCATAAAAAACAACGTGTGGAGATTGGTTCAAGCGGTTCAGAAGTGGCGATTTTGAGACTGGGGACAAGGAGCGCTCGGGAAGACCGCAAACATTTGCGGACGCCGATCTGCAAGCGTTATTGGATGAAGATGACACTCAAACAGAAGATCAACTTGCCAAGGCAGTAAACGTTACTCGGCAATGTATTTCGAAAAGTTTGCGCGCCATGGGAAATATTCAGAAGGAAGGAAAGTTGGTGCCGCATGAGTTGACTGAGGGACAAATGGAAAATCGTAGAGCCACTTCCGAAATTTTGCTTTTGTGGCAGAACGGAAAGAGTTTTCTGCATCGAATTGTTACTGGCGATGAAAAATGGATATATTTCGAGAATCCCAAACGCGGAAAATCGTGGCTTTCACTTGGCGAAGCGTCAACATCGACGGCACGGCCAAATCGCTTCGGAAAAAAGACAATGCTCTGCGTTTGGTGGGACCAGAAAGGAATCGTGTACTATGTGCTGCTGAAACCGGGCGAAACTGTCAACGGGCATCGCTACCGACAACAACTAATCAATTTGAACCACGCATTGCTCGAAAAACGGTCAGAATGGGACACGAGACACGAACGTGTGATATTGCAGCACGACACCAAATACTACTGAAAATATGCATTATGCACTATCGGCATTCGCTTTGTGTGTGGGTGAAAAATTCAGCGATCGCTGCGGCCGGTTTCAGTGCTGTACGTAGAAGTGAACAAGAGAGTGTGCAACACGCGATAACTTATTATAAAATTATAACATTATTGTCGCCCCAGCCTATTTTGCATTTACACAGTCTCTCGTATTTGTTTGTAGATAAATTATCGGGAGAGTGTACAAATGGAAACTCACGAAATTAATATGCAAATAGCTAGTGAAAGAGCTTTCCAGTCCCTGCGTGAACAGCTCGTGTCGCTACCATTGGCGTATCCAGCATATTTTCAAGCCGGGTTGAAATTTCGAACTTTGAATGATCAGAACGCTCAAAACTCCGAAAGAATTTTACACAAAAGACCAAAACTCCGAAAATCTGCACACCGTCAAAATAATTCGGCTATGGAAGTTTATAAAGTTTCAACATTTTCAATAAATCGTCGAAGTATTTAAAGATTTTTTTTTATTATGATATGATTTCACGTCAATTTTGTAATTTGTCTAGAGAATGTTATAAGTTCTACATCATTTACAGTCAACTGTATAGACTTTCGCTGGCATGATCTTGACGAACCCTGTAATTTCGGGACATTAAAATTAGGAATTTTAAATCGTCGACGCATTCAAAGTTCGGAATTTCAATCCGGCCCCCATGTCAAGATCATGCCGGCGAAAGTCTACACAGTTGACTGTAAATGATGTGGAACGTATAACATTGTCTAGACCAATTTCAAAATTGACGTCAAATCACTTCTCAACAAAATAAATTCTTGAAATAATTCGTCGCTTTAGTGAAAATTTCGATACTTTACAAACCATAGCCGAATTATTTTGACGGTGTTCAGATTGTCAGAGTTTTGGTCTTTCGTGTAAAATTCTTTTGGAGTTTTGATCTTTCGCGGTAGTATTCTTTCGGAGTTTTATACGTTGATCTTGAATTTTGGAATATTAAAATTCGGAATTTTAAACCGGCGGAGCATTCAAAGTTCGGAATTTCAACCCAGCCCCCATTTTTTCTGGGGTGCTGGGGGGGGGGGGTGCTAGCAACGTGGTTTTCTTCACAATCATCTTTTTTTTAAATTAACTTTATATGACAGTCGATAATCACGTAACGCACATAAAATATAAACTTTCATATTCCTGTTAACATTAATATCAAACGCTTGTAATACTTTGAAAAATGATCAACTAATACTAAAACTTACTAATTACTTAATCATCATACTAAACTTGACTAATTACTTAATCCAACACACTTAAACTTACTAATTCGTTCATCCAGATTCCAGTCTTTAAAATTTACTTTCAGTAGGTACTCAATTTCTATTCTTGTGCTTAGTTTTCTACTCTTTCCAGGTAATCGGCCCAACACTTTTGTAGATGGAATTTTTTTTTCTAACAATGTCATTCTCTATCTTTGGCAGTGACATATAAGAGAATCGTTCCTAAAGCACCGTGTTTCTTAGCCTTATGGCAGAAAACTCCTCTCACAGCCGGCGAAGCTCACAGGGATTGTTGCTTGGGAAAGTTTATATCAGTTAGGGCAGTCCTCCTTTTTGACATGCTTTCTCAAATTTCCAGCATTCATTTCGTCATTTTTTAATGAAAGTATGTTTTTCATGACCATAGCTTTAGCTTCTAAGGTTGACGTATCAATTATTCAATTTTTAAAATAATTATTCATGAAATCATCTACGTTCTTCGTATCCAATTTAAGGGAGACTTTGTCCTTGAAATTTTCAAAAAATCAATTTGAGCTCAACATGAGCAGCTAGAAGAAGAGGAGGGATGCCTCTATGGACCAGGCATTGCCGATTAGCGGTAATTATAAACACATTTGTGTAAACACATTACAAAACTTTAAACGCGTTTTTCTCGAAAACACGTTTTTAAAAATGGCTGACATTCTCCCGACCGCTGTAATTAACATATCAACCTGAAATTTGGACAGCATACTCAGAAAATATGTCTTCACGGAATGACGGATCGTTTTTTCGACAGATACATTTTTGCATTTATTATTTAACTTTTTATGCGAAAAAAACCGCGAAAATTCGATTTTTTTTTAATTGCCGCCATTTTCCGAAATTTGTACTAAACGAAAAACCCATCCGTCGTTCCATGACCAAAGGGTCACAGATTGATAATATGCTTTGAATTTGTGTTTCAGATCAACAAAGAGGGGGCAGTGATGTCAGCCGTTAACCTCCCGCGATTTGAGGACCTGTTTTCGCGGAGCTGCAACGGCCGCCATTTTGGTTTCTTTTTCAAAAAAAATTTTTTTAACGTTCTGTATATCATGAATAAAAGCAAGAAAAAAACCGCACTCAAAAAGCTTTACTCGTTTCCTTTAAAAAAAATAAAATGTAAACACCTGAAATATGGCACTCCAAGGACAAAGTCTCCGTTAAGAAATGAGTCGACTGGATGAGCCAACGATAAATTCTCAAGTCGGCGTTTTATATTTAGGTACAATTACATGATCTATTGCCTGGTAGTAACTGTTGATCTTCAAATTATTTACATTTTCTTATTCTTCAATAATTCTTCAAATTATTTATTTTCAAAACTGACGTGACGTATGGCTAAAAAACTAATCGACCGATTCTGATGAAACTTGGTATAAATCTTTCTAACCTTTTTGTCTAAAACATGGCCCTAAATGTTTAAAAAAATAAAATAAACCGTTTTTTTTAATGGCAAAATGTAGCTATTTTTTTAGAAAAATTAAATCTTCTGTTTAGCAAAAATTTCATCGTTTTTCAACAGTTCTCACTTTTCCTCGTTTCGTTTTTTTTTTTTCAGTTCAATCCCGCCGACCTACGTGTCACGGCGTCTGACAACATTCGCAATCCGTTTAGAAGACCGCGTAATACCTTCGCTCTTTTTAGAGATTAATCATAAAAAAAATACCACGTAACATCTAACAGTAGTAATAAAACAATGGGGTTGAAGTTTGCATTGTTGGAATGCAACGGAAATTCTTTTCATTTTCTTATTTCCATTATTATCCAAAATCATATTTTGCAAATTTTTTGGAGATCGCTAAATAAGAATCCTAAAAAATGTTTGCGCGATTTTCGTAGCTCAAGTGTGCCAAAGGAATTTTGGGAAATGGAAAGAAAATCATTTTCGTTGCATTCCAGCGATGCAAACTTCAACGTCATATAAAACATACCCTAAGTCTCAAAAATAAGAGGAAACCATTCCGTTTAAAAAAAATCATGACAATCAGCAATTTTTTCTTCGCTGAAAGGTATAATCTCTGTCCTTACCCCTGCGCGGTCGCACTAGGACGATTTCGTCACAAGCCAAATTTCACTTTGAAATTTCTGGCGATTATCAGCAATTTATAGCAACAAATATGATAAAAATCGGGGTGTAGGAGTTTTTTTAGGGGATGATGGGGGATGGGGGTGGATTAAGGCCGAACTGCGACGCCTACGAGGTCGGCGCCGGGAGACAAAATGTTCAGAAAAATCCGGGCTTTATTTTTGTTCACCGCGTCGAAGTCGTAGAAGCTCATTTTGGGGGTGAAAAAGTGGGGTGAAATTTTGAAAAATCAGTTTTAATTCGATAACTCTTCAGCAAAAATTCGTACAATTTTTGTTCAAATGGGAACGTTGTAGCCCTTGAAAAGACGCGTCGATCGAGTATTTGATCAACCCTCTCCGATGATACCTTCACCCACGAAAAATTGTTAAAATATATAAAAAAAATTGTTTATGCAATTTTTCGCGGCAAACAGTGAATAGCATAAAACAGACTATATAAACATAAAGGTTGGGGAGCTTGCGAATCACATCTTTCTCCATTTAACAATAACAGAACGCATCCGCACCCTGAACCCTTCCACAACCGCCATGGTCTATGCGGTCATCGAAAGAACAACCAAATTGTTTTTCATAGATTCACCCCCCACTACAGAAAATTAGCCGGGGTTCCCAGATTTGTGTGTAGGCCAGTGATGGGCATAACTAAATTACATTGTGATTTGATTATTAATCTGGTTACAAAGTAATTCAATTACAGAGTTATATCATTGAATTGCATTTAATTACATTGTACTTAACGGGTTACCCCCACTTGCGATTTTGAAAAAATCGATTTTTTTTATTGCATTTTTTGAAGTATAAGTATCCGGGCCCATACTTCTGTATGGGCCCGGAATAGATGACTCTATGTAAGTTTACAAAAAAAAAAATATTTTCTTCGTGTAAACTGAAATTGAAACTTTAAACGCGTTTTTCTCAAAACGGCATTTCTGAAGTCGGTGACCAAGATTACTCGAACACTAATGAACCGATCTTCTTGAAATTTTGCAGGCTTATTTAATACATAAAAATGTAGTCTTTAATCGTTCGATTTTTTTTTTCGAAAAAAAAATGGCCGTTTTATAGCAAAAAAACGGCCGTTTTTTTCGTTAAAATCGAACCATTAACTTTGACTGTCCGCCATTTTGTGAAAAATGAATATTTTTTAAAATCCTTCGATTAAAGACTAGTTTATACTTATATTTGACTAAATCCATCCGCATTTTTTTTCAGGTGATCCACTTCGCCACAATGTTGGTCACCGCAAACCGTGTATATAAAAACATTATTTCATTGACGGCCATTGGCCACTAAACAATGTAATATTTTTCAATAAAAAAATTACTGAAACTTCTTCAAGATGTGTTCTTTAAGATGGTATATTGATCGATTAAAAAAGTTTTGTAGTTTTCTTTAAAAAAATTCATGAAAAAGGCCTTTTTTTGCGCTACAAGTGGGGGTAACGCCTTAAATTACTCAGTACATCTTATGTAACCTGTTATAATGTATTTAATTACAAAATAATCTGATAATTATATATTCAAATACGTTGTAATCTAATTACCAGAGTTGGGCGTAATTCTATTTATAAATATGAATACGAATTTATTCACATCGTGATTTTCGTGTGAATATAAATACAAATTTATTCATACTTCACTTATTTGTATTCACATGCATGCATACAAATACAATTGTATTCACAAATATTCTGAACATACAAATAAATTCACAGAAAAAATAGTGAATATTCACAAAAAATCCTGTGAATTAAAAAAAATTCACTTCCAAATCTGTGAATGCAAATGTATTCACAAAAAATTGTAAATAAAAAAAAAATCACTAAATAAGTTGTGAATTTTTTCATATTTAAAACAAATTAAAATCAGATTCACAATGATTAGATTAATATTTACACAAAAGTGAGTTCTTACGTACTTTGAGAGAAAACTTTGCGTCGAGCAAAAACATTGTATTGAGTTCAACACAATGTTTTCTCTCAAAATACGCAAGAACTCACTTGTGGTGTAAATTTTAATCTAATCATTGTGAATATGATTTTAATTTGTCTTAAATACGAAAAAATTCGCAACTTATTTTGTGATTTTTTTTGTATTTACAATTTTTTGTGGATACACTTGCATTCACAGATTTGGAT
>OX101787.1:53987289-54030341 GCA_944452715.1 Ophion slaviceki | reverse complement strand
GTTATTCTATACATCATTATCTAGTACTTGTCATAGGGTTTTTTTCCCCGTTACTTAGTTTTTGTTTTATAGGCAAAATAATAACTAATTTTTGGCCGAAAAATCACTATTTATGTTCAAACGTCCGCCATTTTGCTATAAAGCGATATTTTCAAAATCGGCTATGACAAGTGCTAGATTATAGTATCTAATTTAATCTTTTTGGTTTTTTTTTCAGATGATTTTTGAAGAAACGCCAGTGGGTACCGTATACGCAGATTTTTTTACGACGCTCCAAGGATCATACAATACCCTTGCATATTTTTGTTATTTTTAAATAAAGAAAATTAAACATATTTTTGAATGTATATACTTTTAGATAATTAAAACCCCAATCCGAAATTTCAAATAGTTTTCCTTGAAAAAAATCACAAAAATGACCTTTCTTCCGGCTCCTAGGTGTATATCTTCCTTTAAGTGAATGCTAAGCGATACAAATCAATCGATTACATGTCCATTGAAATAATGTAATTGTGCGTGTTCCAAAAATCCGAGATACAATTCTTGCAATTCACGGTCACGAGTGGACCTTTCATGTGGTAATTCGTGTAATTGCATGCAACTGTAGTGTGCGCTGTTTGCGTGTCTACCAGGCACCAAAGTTATGTGTTTCTAAAGTTGACAATCGCGCACACACTACACTCGACCAAACTTTAGAGATTAAGATGATATTTTCTCCTATATTGTGCCATAAATAATAACGTAATTAGAGTACAAAGTATTTGAATACATTCTAATCAGATTGCTTTGTAATTAAATACATTATAACAGATTACATAATATGTACCGAGTAATTTAATTAAAATGTAATGAAATGCAATTCAATGATATTACTCTGTAATTTAATTATTTTGTAACCAGATTAATAATCATGTTACAATGTAATCTAGTATACACAAACGAACTGGACAACTGGCGCTGCGCTATCTTTTACAAACTTGAAAGACGCCACTGAGATCCAACTATCGTCATAGATTGTTCGGTAGACAGAGAAAGAATGTACTGTTGCTGACTACGCATTAGTCGATGAATTTTCATCCATACAAATTGCCTAATGTGGACCGACAAATTCAAGCATGGAAATGAAATAATTGTATGCCTCTTTCGCAACTCAACCACGTCAATTGCAACCCAATGCCATATTTATGGTTATTAATGAGTAGGAAGTCACAAAAACTAAGCATGAATGTCATTATGGAATTTTCTCATTTTCCATCGAAGTATTGGGGGGTCTTCTCACTTTATTCGCTAAAAAAAGGCTACTTTCATGAATGTTTTTGATAGGTTTATATTCTAGATATTGATATAAAATTTGTTACACTCAATAAATACTTTTTCGAAGTACATTAAAATTCTTTTTATGTAGTTATGTGGTCCAAACAAACTTTAAACGCGTTTTTCGGCGGCGTGTTGATACAGGGTGTCTAATTTTGACCAGAACTGAAATTGCATGACATTTAAGGATTTTTAAGGCAAGGAATGGGGATTTCTTCATGACTCTTAGTATGACTTTCTGGCATAGAAGTATACTTAATGATTCTACAGTGCGACCGATTTTCTAAATTTTTATATTTTTATTTTGCTCTTTCAAACAAATGTGTGTTGTATGCCAATAAAAAGTATACGGAATAAACGAAAAGTCACCAAACTGTACAATTCCATTTGTAGTAAAAAATGTGAGACAAACATAATTTCAAGATTGCTGTAAAGAAATATATTTTGGGAACATCTAGAAAAATATTACATACATTTAGGAACTTTGAGTAATATCATCTAGTCGCTTTACGCGAATAACAAAGAAAAACTAATATATGTTGAGATAACGCATCATTTTCTTTTACTTTCTTCTATTTTATTTTCTATCGATTCGATATTCGTTTCTCTATCGAAAAGTACCACAAAGATAGTTCATATTGAATATAGACTCAACGATAATTTAGTAGGGTATAATAATTCAGGTAGACTGGTAATTTTTCATAACATTTCATGACTTTTTCAGGGTTGAGTGTAATTTCATGACATTTAAGATTTTTCATGACTTTTCAGGTCGGTAGACACCCTGTCCACCGATCCTTATGAAATTTTAACCACATATTCTTTACAGCTATAGCTGTAGCGAATATCAAGGATCTTTTTAAATTTTGATATTTACTAATTTTTTTTGCCGAAAAAAGGTGAAAGAAAACAAGTTTTTTGTTGTTTTTTTTTTCGAAAAATATCCGCCATTTTGTTATTTTTGCATGTATAAAAAATCGTATGATATGCGCTATAGCTATTATCATGCTGAATCTAAAACCGTTTGATTTATTGTTCCGGATGATCCATGTCCAAGATTTCATCAACAGCGCAGACCAACCATTTTTTACGACGTTTCTTTCAACTACCATTTTCGTCTATAAATAGTGACTTGAATAAATGTTTTTTAAAATGTATTTATTAAGTGTAACAACTTTTATATCGATATCTATGATATAAACCTATCAAAAAAATTCATTTAAATAGCCTTTTTTTAGCGTCTAAAGTGAGAAGACCCCTTAAGTATTCGGATCCAATCAGTGAATGTTTGGTTGAGTACGACATTTTTTATTACATTATAAAAACTCGAGTTGACCCAATGTATTTGTTATCAAATTATTGTATAGAGCCAATGTTGATCAGATTATCAATCAAACCCGAACAAAATCTTAAATTGAATAACTAATGTTCAATTGAATTGTGCACTGAACAATCTAATTACGAAAACAGGATGCATAATTGTTCATTTATTTAAATGATTAGATTTGAAATCATAATAATTTCATTGTTTATCAGGATATTCAATTTCTAATTGAAACAATAAATTCTCGATCGAATTATGCAATGTTGAATTGCGTTATAGATTATCAATCAATTTATCAGTTCTTGTGACGAATGATCTAATACACTTTTTATCACATTATAAAAAATCGATTATCAAACAAGCCCAAACATAATCTCGAATAGAATTACTACATTTTCAAACGAATCTTGCAATAATCAATCTAATTATGGAATCCTGAATTCAATTATTATTCAACGAATAAAAAGTTTGAACTTGAAATCGTCATAACTCAACGGTTTATCAGATTATTCACCTAAATTTGAAATATTAGATTCTCAATCGAATGATCAAACGTTGAATCGCATTATCGAGTTTCCAATTGATTTTCTACATCCCATATACAATTATAGAGTCTTCTAAACTTTTAACTGTTGAATGTTTTGTTGAGTTTTAAATGTTTTATTAGATTATGGAATCCGGACTTGACCCAATATACTTATTATCAAATTATTTTATAAAACCTATGTTAATCGGATTATCATTCAAATCCAAACAAAATCTCAAGTTGGATGATTCATTTTCAATTGAATAGTGCATTAATCAATTTCATTATGGAAATACGATGCATTATGATTTATTTATTTAAATGACTCGATTTGAAATCATAATGCCATTGTTTATCAGGACATTCAATCTCTAATTGAAATATTAAATTCTCCATCGAATTTTGCAATATTGAATCGCGTTATAAATTATCAATCTAATTATTAGTTTGCCTTTAGATTGATCTAATACATTTTTCATCAAGTTATAAACCAAACCGATTGTAAACCGATTATTAAGCAAACCCAAACAAAATCTGAAATAGAATTACTGAATTTAGAAGTTAACAGTGCAATAATCAAATTATGGAATCCTGAATTGAATTATTATTCGCAGAATTAGAGTTTTCGTAGACCAGGATAATTTGGACATTTTCTCACCCAGAGGTCCGCGACAAGTGGGACAGAGACTGAGCTTCGGTCTGCAATTGCTGCATACCAAGTGGCCGCTCTGACATTGTAAGATAGGTGGTAAAACATATTCGAAGCAGACGGGGCATTCGAACAGACTGGCGAGATCGGTGGAACTGCTGGACGCCGAAACAGCAGCCGAGGATGTACTCGCCACTCCTCTGCCGCGCTTTCCCAAGCTTATATTGAGCTGCGACATTTCACTTCTTTCGACGTCCCTTAGGGTGACTCGTTTTCCTTCGCGCGACTATCCACGTCGAACTTCAGAACGTCCGGAGCACCCCGAGGACCAGCCGATGGTCCATGTCCCTCCAAGATCCTTAGCTATCCAGCTGTAAAGGACTTTTCGTTAACTTTGTCATCCATCCATGCGCAACAAAGAACAAAGGCGCACGAAAAATTTAAATATTACAATCCACGAATTTTACCGACAAATTCGTAAACACGTTTTTTTCGAACTCTCTATTTTCTCCGAAAAAAAAACGTGCTGCATTTTGACGTTACGAGCCGAAACAAGCGCAGGGAATTCCTTCTTTTCACGCCCGAGGGACTATGAAAGCGCGAACTAACAAAACGCGCCCATCGAAATTCGCGTATAATTTTATCGAGCGTGATATTTTCGCGCAGAAACTTACCTCGAAGCTTGATTTTTTGTCGCGCACGGGGAAAAAAACGGTAATTTCACAAGCCGCGGAGAACGATAAGCGGCCTTCTTTTTCCCAAGACTTTCCCGATCTCACGAGGCAAACTCGTGGACTCGCGAACAGCGATCACGAAAGTTCGACATTTGGAGCACTCGATTTTTGTCTCGACGGAGAATGGAAAAAACAACGACGAACAAGGCGAACGAATTATGACATGGAAAACATGTTTCACGTGCACAAAGCACTCGTACGTATACATACATGTATATATCTATATACATATACACATAGGTGTAATATAGTATATTATTCATACGACTCGTGCACGTAGTTGAACCGAGCCTTCTCGCACATTTCGCAATCTAAGTAAGAAAAAAGAAACTAAACGTTTTCTTCCTTCCCTAACGTGAAAATGTCGTCGTTAAATAACGCTGCGCGAATCGTTTGTTTGTTTTTTTTTCGTTGCCGAGACTATCGACACACATGGCGGAAAAACTCACGAACGAACTCGAAGTACAATTGACGAGTTACACAAGACTCGCAATGACAGAACCACGAAGAAAGACATTATCTCTCATTTGCGCGATATATAGTCGTTCGTCGGCATATATATGTATACGCGTCTATATATGTACATTTCTATGGACGGAGCACTCGAATCACTCGCTTTGTTTGTCCGATTGTTGCAAAATCAAAATCAACTGAGTGCACGAACCAGACGAATAAGGCTCCGATAAAGCGTCGAGATAAAGAAACTGGGACGAAGCGAAGAAAGAATGCTCGCGTAGAAGAGTCGTTCTCTCGTTGTTATGTTTTGCTCGAACGATACGCTCTGTCTCTCTCGATTGTACACGCGATATTGGAGGCTACACCAGTGCGGCAGCCATAATTGATATTTCTTTTGGGACTATATGGTTGGGTTGGGTGTCTACTGTGTGTGGAGCGTACGTTATATGCATTATACACAGTATGCTGCTATGCATGACACGACGCGATTGCAGCGCCCTCGAACGTCGCTACGTCGAAATCGACGCGATGCCGAACTGCCGGTTTTTATTCGGAAATAGAGACAATTATTTTAGATTTTGTTTTCTTCTGTTATCTTCTTGTATTAGAGCTTCGTACACTGTGTGAAGAGAGTGGGAGAGAGAGAGAGAGGGAGAGGGAGAGAGAGAGGACGAATCGTTGGACATGTGACGCACGTCCGGTCGGTAAAAATCCTAGAGCCACGTTTTTTCCTAGACTGCCCTAGACGAATCACACTTCAGGCAAACGAAGACGTAGATGTCGTTTGTCTTTCAACAGAGCGGCGGTTTTTTTCCCGAAATATCAGGAGAGCGTTGGGTAAATTAGCTATCTCTCTCGCGATATCCTTTGGCGGTGAAAACGGATATCTTAAAGGCATCACAAGCTGTTATCCAATTGATGACTATTTTTAGAAATCGAAAAGTTATCTGTCTGCTGTTATCTATTGTATCTAATTAAACATTGTCTGAAGGATATCGTAAAGAATAATCACATAAGATGTATTTTTCGTGATATCTTTTGGACATTGGTAATATGCTGTCTTTTTGACGTATTTGGAATTGCCGGGAGATAGCGAAAAGGCATCGAAATGTTGTCCGAAAGATGACACTTAACAGATGACTGTTATACAGATGAGACTACAGCAGATGACTGTTCTATGATATTCTCACCGGCTCGCGTGCTGGAGTATACTGCAAAGTGTGAAAAAAATAATAAATAAAAACGAGAAAGTGTTTAAACAAATACACGGAAGTATATATACCTCGGTGAGTAGATATATGTATATTTAATGTACGTTTCTTGTATTCTAAAGGCGTACGTCTGCTTTTTAGGTTATACAGAGAATTATCTACAGCGCAGGCAGTTTTCTTCGAGGAGACGCCAAAATTTGAGTAAGTACACTATCGGTACGTATATATTAGACGTATTGATAAATATCTTATTGTTTCAATATTTTATAAAGTCATTCGCATATAGATAACATTTTGCTACCTGGAATGTTTAAGTGTCATATATTTTTCTTCTGGGTGAATTAAGAAAAAGCTGAGAAAATCGTGAAATTATAACTTTTCTCAGGTTAAAAAAAATGTGTTAAAAAAAACACTTTAACGTGCTATAAAGATGATTTAAAAGAACTTTTTCAATTATTCTTTTATTTCACTTTAAAGAGATTTTTATACTGAAGAAAATAAACTTTGGTTTGGTTCAATAGGTCGTTTAATTTTTTTGCTCTCACGCCCGCCAATTTGGGAAAATCATGAAAATGGAAACTGGAGAAAACGCGCTTCAATGTTTTCAATAGGAGGAAATATCAATGTTAAATATCAATCGCTTCGCTGCTTTTGGCCTTGTATCTTCGAAAATATTTACAATTGCCCTCTGTAACTTTGTAAAAATATTCTTGGATACTTTATCTATCGATTTAAACAATAAAAAATGATTTTTCGGACCTTATAATTCAGGCTCCCGATTTAAGCGAGGAAAAAATTGCTGATTTTTTAAAGGCAAGATTTATTCACCATTTTCGAGATCGAGGATATGTTTGATTACTACGTTTGGCTGTTACATGGTATTTTTTTTATTAATCTTCAAAAATGGCGGCGGTATAGCTAGAAAACAAATCGACCGAATCTGATGGAATTTTCTATACATCTTTCTAACCTTATTGTCTGAAACATGACCCTAAACGTTTTTGAAAATTAAAAGTATTTTTTTACATTGTAAATTGGTGCTATGTTATCGCAAATTTCAATCTTTTTGTTTCGAAGCGTACCATTTATCGATTTTAAACATTTCTTACTTTTTCTTGGTTCATATTCTGCGAATGAGTGTTAAGGGACTATACCAGTGTGAACGCTGAAAATTTGAGTGATTTTCGGGAATTTTTTGGAAGAAAGATACTCAATTAAATGTTTCGGAAAATTAAGAATATATTTGGCTATATTTGACCTATATTACATGATTTTTTTATAGAAAAATATTGATATCCAAAAAGAACAATTTTCCACTAAAAAAATCATACCCTTGTCAATTTTTTATATTTTCAACTAAAATTTCAAGGTGATACTCCTTAGATGTGATACTTTTAGGGAAAAATAGTAGCATAAGGCACGATTAAAAATAGGTATTTATTTCGACATGCGAAGAGGGTCGATTTTCGAGTCGAACAAAGTGGAGTTGTGAAAAAATATGGAATATATAAGAATATTTGTTCGTAATATTATGGTCGAAACAACGATTATTATTGCTAGTGCTATTATTTTTATTATTATGATTATTTAGTCCATCCCAGGGGCTGTGCACTCTGGCCCCCCATCATGCCGAATTTTGTCAGAGTCTGAGAACATCTAAGTGACAACTTAACAGAATAAAAGTCTCGCTAACTTGATAGCGTAAGTGTGGCAGCACTGAAAATAATATGTGCGTCCCTGCGCTGGCAAAACATGTTCTGTCATTCTGGTAACCATTTGACCGCGATCCCATGTAGAAATACATCATCTCTTAAATTTTTTAATACTTATCTTTTTTAGTTATTTCGTTCCTTGCTTTCTGTTGTTTTTTTTTAAATTTATATTACAGGGTAGTTCTGACCAATTGTTATTGGTTTTTACAATGACAAGTTGTAGTGTTTAATTTGTCAACACAGCAAAAGAAAAAGCCAATGTAAATTTTATCGTTTTCCTATAAATGTAACTGTAAGTACAGATGTATTAAAATATAAGTATAAAATTTGTAGGCTAAACCTAAACTAGAAAATACTGATTTTTATTTGAAAAACTGATTAATAAAAGTGATTTCAATGATCTAACTGAATTTACTAATGTTATTTTTTAATTATAGTGTACATATTCGTCTCAATACGTTGATATCGTTTTCAAATATTGGAAGAAATACAGAATCAGCTCGCCGTTCTGAAGAGTAACATGCCTGGAGATGATGCCCGAAAAGGCCAACTCATTTTGTACAAGTATGGCGACCCTTGAGGGGTCGAATTACAAAAGTAATTAAAGGGAAATGAAGGTCATAGCGCTGGTAGTGGATACGTTATCGCAGGACGAAGTATCGAACTTGTCGGATAAATTGCGGGTTTTGAATGATCTGTACACAAAAAATCTTGCGTTTTCCGGAATTTTATGAAAAATAATCCGGCGGAAGCACAATGCCATACTTATTCGGTGTTGCTCACAGCCCGCCATACCAATCAAAACAGGTAAGTTATTTTTTTCTAAACGATTTTGTACAGGCTCATTTTTGTTTCAAATAATACGTTTCCAGTAGACTTTCACGAAAATCGCCACGCCATACCGTTTTGACGGATCTAAATAGTCGCCATACTGGCGTAAAGTAGTCGATTTTGTTAAAGTTGCTTAACGATTTTTTACAGTATGGCATTTCGATTATTTGAAAGTTCATGATACGATGTAACCGTTAATATATTAGCCATACTTCTCGTCAAGTGCAAAAGGAGCGCCATACTTGAAAAACGGTTTTTTCAACGTTACTAAAATATGATTGGGCAAGACGTAAAGTTATTTATGACATCATTGTATTCAGTTTATTTCAATATGATTGTGCCTTGAAAAAATACCCCATACTGTGACGATAATGCTGAAGGCTGCCACACTCGCGTAAAGATGTGGGAAAATAAACAATGTGAAACGATTTTTTTCTGGTTCTACTACCTGGCGACCCTTTGTTGGCCTCTATGAACCCTAATTCTTCGAATATATTTCGTTTAAGGTATTGTATTTGCTAGTAGTGGAGAGGTGGGAAATTCCCGTTTCTGAATTGAATGGAAACCCGTTAGCCAAGCGTGGAAGAATCCGACACGAATAAGTCAGTTGATTTCCGGCAGTCGTACGGTTGGTATCTATCATTCGATTCGTATCATGTATTCTGTGTATCCTGATGGATAAAAAATCAAAAAGACATGTCGTCGGAGAACAAACAAGAAGGGGTGATAGGAAACGGAAGAAATCGGGTCCACCAAACAGATATGAAGTGGAGAGAGAAAGTTGAGCAGTGGTCAACTAGATTCCGTTATAATAAATCCAAGTGTCGGGTACAGACTGATACATTTCATTACTGTTTTTACAGCAATAAGTGAGCACGTGAAATGTCGAAGAGTCGACATTTCGCGAATCTAGGCGAATCTAGTCGAAGATGACTTGGATTTAAAATTGTGGTAACCTGCAAGTCCTGTACGCCAACAGAAATCACGTCATGCCCATTAATCCAAAATGCATACGAAGTTAATCGTCGATTTATTTTTGCGATGCGATTGCTTGGAGTGTCATTGGCTGGAGCAGAAAAATGTTGTGCTTTCATGGACGTGCCGCGCCTAATCTTTCAATCTTTCTAAGATACTATTGTGGGACAGATTCGCGATGCCACAGAATCTATAAAGACAATGTCATTAAAACTTGTTGGTGAAGAAGACAAAAAATTAACCGCCGAAAAGTGTGGAAAAGTAGATGGATTGACAGTTTCTGGTGATGGCACTTGGCGCAAACGCGGTTTTAGTTCGTTACATGGTGTCACAACACTCATCGGTTATTGCTCTAAAAAAGTTATTGATATTTGTGCGAAATCTGCATACTGCAAGGCATGTGCTCTGTGGAAAAACAAAACTGATTCAAAGGAATATCAAAATCGGCTAGAAAACCACGCTGAATCGTGCGACGCAAATCACGTCGGTTGTGCAGGCAAAATGGAAACTGATGTTGTGCTTGAAATGTTTCAAGGAGCGGAGGAACTACACGGAACGAAGTACGTAAATTATATCGGGGACGGCGATTCGAAAACTTACAACAAAATCATGCAAACTCTGCCGTATGATGTGAAGAAAAAAGAAGGCGCTTTTCACCAGAATAACAACGAGTATTTGAACTCTGTTATATGGAAATTAGCGCCGAAGACATCATGGAGCGGCAGACCCATAGTTGAAACTGCTGCTAATATTGCTTCAATACTTTTCAACAATGGTCATATTGGCCTCATAAATGTATTGGTGATATTAAACATAACAATTGGTAGAACACTCTACCAATATTCTTAAAACATCGACGCGAAGCGAATATGCGAAGCCGAGCACGAAGCCGAAAAAAGCACGCATGAGGATCGTCTGCGTGCAAAACATGAAAAAATGATAAGTCTCTAGATGCTGAGGAGCTGTTGTGTGGTTCAAGAATAGCTGTCTAACGGTGAGAAACAAAAAAAAGACAAATAAAAAATATAGTTTGTATGTTGAATTATCCTTCAGCAAAACTTTGAACGCATTTTTCAACCTGGGTGACAACTATTAAAAAAACTATTCATCCGATTTGCTAGCGCCAAGTCTTAAACTGTTTCCAACCCAGCCCAAAATCCAGTCTCTATGGCACCACATAGGGATTTTTTTTATAAAGGGCCCCTTCTATTTTTTTATGGACGATGAAAATTTTCCATGAAAATCGGAAATATAATTCGCTGGTCCGCCATTTTTTTAAGGTATCGAAATTCCGCTACGTGATGCTGTAAACCTATGTGTCTAGTTTCTAAATATATTTTATTTTATTTTTCAGATGAACCGAATGGCTTAATCGCTGTCAACCGCCGAGCAGCAATGTCGTCGGAGTGTCCTATTCGGAGCGGCGTACACCACAAACTATACTTTAGATTCGAGTACAAAAATTTGTTTACAGTCTTCTATATGTATATATTGACTCTGAGTATTAATAAAAAAATTCCATTCATCGTTTGCTTGAAAATAATTACGAAAAATACACCCCCGTACCGCGCACGAACCGTGAGGTGGGGCCTTAAAGAGTAAGTTATTACAATTTGTATAAATGATTTGTTGTTTGTTTTTTCTTTCAGAATTTTGGCGCCTCTATTTTTCATAGACTGTGATAGAGAGCGCAACTGACATCCCAGGTCATTGATGACCTGCTGACTTGACTACTATCGGCGCACGAAATTACTATAGAAATCTAGGAACTACAGCTTTCGTGTAATTATGTCGGTACCGCTTATGTTCTCGGGCTGACATAATTCGACCCGATCTAATAGCATTGAGTGAACAGCCCCTGGGCCATCCTACCGTATGCGATGCACATATTCATCAGATACTCATCGCACATCGACCGTAGACAAATTCTGCACCGTCGCTCCCTTTTTTTAATCTTCTTGTGTCGAGCTTACCCTACACCTGCTCGGCTAGGGAAGCTGGCATTGATGGTCCTCTGCAGCAGGAGGATCATTTTTGCCGAGGACTGCCGCAATCGTTTTTTTTTTGTCAACTCGGAGGGTTGGGAGGTCGTAGCGTATGGCTTGATGACGAGATGCTGGGACAGCTGACGTAAATACTGTTTTGCTGTCCACGCTTCCTCTTCCGTAAGGCCGTGGCCCTCAGTCATACGCGGGCGTCGCACACATGAAACGGTACGTGTGTGCGATTGTATTCAATAAAATTATTTATTTTGTCCTCTTTTTATCTCCACATGCCCAGCTACCGATAATGCAGAACTCCATTTAGCCGGTCACAACACCGCAATAGCGGGCCTCGTTTATTGGGGCGAAGGAGCGTTACGGTGTGTTCTAAATATGCCGGCAACGGAACGTCACAGCATGCCTCCTGTGTGCCCTCACCTTGCTGCATAGCGTATTCCAAATTTTCCGCCTCAATGCCGTGATAACGGAACGTCACAGCATGCCTCCAATGTGCCCTCAGCTTGCCGAAATAACGCATTCCAATTTTTCTGTCGCAATGCTGCAATAACCGAGCAATGAACGTGCTCCAAATGTACCGCCAATATTCTGTATTTTCGTACTGCAAAATTAACACCAGCATTCACGCGAGGATGCGCAATGCTGTGCTGCTCGAACACAGCTTAATGTGGCGGCAAAGGATGCCATTTTTCCGTCACAACTTGCTCTCGCTTGGCGTGGTGTTGCCAATGTGTTGTCGCCAAATTTCTTACTGGGTATACTTACGGGTTTTCACAAAAAAACGCAATTTTTTTCATTGGCTTTTACGTCACAGATGGGTAGAATTGACCCAGGCCGCGCGCAAGATGTCACTTGATCGGCTATCAGGTCAACACTGACACTCGATCGAAATTACTAACGTTCGAAGTCAGGAACTATTAGATATTTAGGCCCAACGTCGATGGACGGGTCGGTTCCACCTTGTGGTTTCGTAAGAATACCATTAAGGGAGGAGATAACTTTAGGCGAGAAAAAACTCAGAACGAACGCGCGCACTTGATTTCTATAGATTTTGTTCGAATTTTAACCAAACATTATTCGTATCATTGTGAATGTTTGAGTGAAATTTTAGAACAGTCGAATATTTAGATTGGGAGATAATGGGTTGTAAAATTGCCAGTTTTGACACTGCAGGGTCTGCCTTGAAATTTAGACAGAATAATTGTCCGTAAAAAATATTTGTCCCCTATAATAAGAAGACATATGGCAACAGCGCATCGTTCACGTATCTAATGCCGTAAGTTTGCACGGAATATTTAAAATTATGCTGCAACACAAGTTCTTCTTTGGAAGTAATTTTTTATCGAAAAAAGTTTTTAATTAGTTATGAATTAACCAACACTTTTATTTGTTAATGAAGATAACACAAACAAGGTAAAATATTAATATTTATAACGCAAATATTTTTTTATGATAAAAGTTTTTAACTGTAGGTACACGATTTTTTTTTTCTCGAAATATTGAACAATACTGTTCTGCGGTGTTGCCATGTGTCTTCTTATTATAGGGGACGAATATTTTTTAGGGATAATTATTCTGTCTTTACTGAACGTTTTTAGCAAAACTGAATAGTAAAGGCAATCCAAACTTTTTGCACTCTTTCCCTAACTAGTTTGCTATCTAAACATTTTTTTTTTTCAAAATTTATAAACATAATAGAATGGTACGGCGAATTATGTGACCTGACTTTCGGTCAATGCAGACCCTGCAGTGTTAAAAGTTGCAATTTAAAAACCCATTATCTCCCAATCTAAAGAGTCGACTGTTCTGAAATTTCACTCAAATATGCATAATGATATGAACAATGTCTGGTTAAAATTTTAACAAAATCTATAGAAATCAAGAACGCGCACTCGTTCTACCTTGAGAAAGGATTTCTCGAAATTCAACCTCTAAGGGGGTGAATGAGGGTGGCAGAGTTTGTATGGGACATAATATTTTTATGTCGACAAAAATCGATTTTTTTGTCAAACAGGTACCTCAGTACCTATAAAATTATATTCCAAAAGATTATGGGCGTGAAAAATCTCTAAGTACTCGATTTTCGAATTCATCCGCAGGCATCCCAGATTAAAGGTATTGAAGCATTATTCATGTCGTGACTTTCTACTAACTTTAAACGCGTTTATCTCAAAACTACATTTTTCAAGTTAGCCGGACTCATAACTCAAACAAATTTCAGCCGATTCACTTGAAATTTTAAGTTTATATTTCGAATTACAATATCTAAGACACTACGTAGGATTTTTAAAAATTATTTTGCATAGTTTCTTTTTTATAAACAATTTTCTGACGTTTTTCTCATGGCATTTTATTCTTTGTGTTTTGGAAATGCGCCATTTTGACAAAATACAATATATCAAACAAATTCTACGTACTTCTATAGATATTCTTATATATAATCGAAAATACTTGAGTGTCTCATCATAACTCAATAATTATACGAGCTGTTGGAAAAAAATAATTTTGTATAGTCAATTGCGTGTAAAATAAAACCTCTGTTTTGTAATTTCGATTTATTTTATAGTTTCGTTGAAAAAACCACAAAATATGCCCTTTTTGGCCTATAGAGTGGCCTAAGACCTTAATGCTCTGTAACACAATTAATGAAACACGTATTTCACCGTTTTTCAAAATTCAACCCTTAAGGGATGCGAAGGGGTGGCAAAGTTTTTATAAAAAATTATAAAACACTGGTCGAATTAACTTAAAATTTGGTACTTATTCGTGCCTTTTGACACAATTAATGAAACACGTATTTCAGCCTTTTTAGAAATCCAACCCCTAAGGGGAGAAAAGGGGTGGCAAAATTTATATGGAAAATAAACAAAATCTGGTCAGAAGATTTACTTAAAACTTAGTATTAATGCTCTTCAACACAATTAATAAACGACGTGAGTTAGCGTTTTTCGAACTTCAACCGCTAAACAAAAGGGGGTGGCAAAGTTCGTACGAAAAATAAAATTAAAAAACGGGTCAAGTTTTCTTGTAACTTTGTATAACTGCTCCTAGACTTAATTAATGAAATTTCCGTATTTTTGAAAATTCAATCCTTAAGGGGAAAAGGGGGTAGCAAAGTGTGTATGGTAATTCTTCGTGTCCGGTAATGAAACATTTCAGGAGCACATTTTATTAAGGAGTATTCGACATACTTCTGTGCGAGCGAAGCCGCGGGCGGAAAGCTAGATTGGTATAAATCTTTCTCACCTTATTGTCTGAAACATGAACCTAAATGTTTTTGAAACAAAAAAAAAGTCTTTTTTACTGCACTACATTATGCATTTTTTTCGGTGAATTCAATCTTTTTATTTCAAAGTGTACCATTTAATCGGTTTTCAAAATTAGTCACTTTTTCGTGGTTCATATTCTGCGTATGAGTCTTATTGAAAGAAAAATCTTCATTGGTTTTTTTCTTCAGATTAATCCCGCTGACGTTACGTGTCACGCCGTCTGACGACATGCGCCGCAACCCGTTTAAAAGATCGTCCCATACCTTTGCCATTTTTAAAGATAAATATTTAAAAATACCATGTAACAGCCAAAAGTAGTAAGAAAACATACCCTATATCTCTAAAATCGTTCCTTTAAAAAAAATATGAAAAAAAGCAATTATTTTCTGGCCCAAAGGTATCTCCCCCCTTAATACTCGATTCATTCATAATTCAGTTTGCTGACTTTGTTTTAGTTCAAATTTGGTGAATTTTGCCGCGATTTTGAACATAAGGTTTCGAAAAAATGTCATTTCTGGCGCGGGGCCGGGTTTCAATTCCGAACTTTGAATGACCAGAACGCTCAAAACTCCAAAAGAATACTACCCCGAAAGATCGAAACTCCGACAGAATTTTACCCGAAAGACCAAACTCCGAAAATTTGGACGAGCCCGGGTTGAAATTTCTACCTTTGAACGATCAGAACGCTCAAAACTCCGAAAGAATACTACCCCGAAAGAATTTTACATGAAAGGCCAAAACTCCGAAAATCGGAACATCGTCAAAATAATTCGGCTATGGAAGTTTTAAAGGGGCCAGTCCACTTTGGAGCCACGAAAAAGGCTATTTTCGCGATTTTTTTTTATACAAATTTTTTATTTGATTGATGATTTGATACAAAATTTTGATTTTACAAAAGATATGAATAAAAAAGTTGTTGGGCTTTTGATTTGATACAAAATTGATGATTTGATACAAAATTTTGATTTTACAAAAGATATGAATATAAAAGTTGTTGGGCTTGATAAATAAAAACGTGAAATCTTACATGTAAAAAAAATTTAATTCATTTTCATTCATTTTTAAGTACAAAAACTATAGTTTAACGTAAGGGTAGGGATAAAGAAATGTGGGCAAGATTAAGATGCGGAAATACATTGAGGGCGGGGAAGAAGGGGGAAAAGGGCTGGAGATGCAGAATTTGCGAGAAAGAAAATGAAACAATGGAGTACCTGTTAATATGTGAAAAAGGATGGAAAATTGTAACGACGAAAGCGAGAAAGGAAGCTGAGGAGTGGGTGCAAGGAGTGATAGGGTGGCGATAAAGGGGGAAATAATAAACATGTTGAGTGGAAAGATGAATATAGGGATATGCCAGTATTTCAGAGAAATAGAGGAAGTATGTAAAAAAATGCGCAAGGAGGAAGAGGGAGTTGAAAGCGAAGGAGATAAGGAGTAAAGTGACAAAAGAGGAGCAAAGATATGCGGGGTAGAATATAGAATTAAGGTAGGCGTAAGAAAAAAGTCTATGAACAAAGCGAACACTTTTTGTAAAAAACTTGTAAAGCAAGTTGTGCAAATAAAACTCGATTATTATTATTATTATTACCATAGTTTAACGTAACGCCTCAAAAATAGGTGGGCTAGGTAGCACCATCACAATTCGGCAACGGCTTGTCTGAAACAAAAAATCAAAGTCCATTAGATTCAGTATGACACCAGCTACAAAATGACTCGCGGATATAGAGTTTTATCAAAAAATAAAAAAAATGGCAGATGAAAAACGAAAAAAGTAAAAAAAACGCGTTTTTTCGCAGTTTTTCGAATAAAAAGAGTAAAAATCAAAATTTTAAAACCATCGAGGGTCATCTTGTTGCGAATCATGTTTGCAATATGTGGTTCAAATTTTAAGAGAATCGGTTTATTAGTTTTAGAGATACGATGGAGCTAGATTTTGAAAACGTTGTTTAGAGAAAAACGCGTTTGAAGTTTATACTATGAAAAACTCTTACCTAAACTCAATCGGCAATTCCTGCACCGTACAAAATCCCTTCTGATTGCTCATCATCGTCGATTTCTTCAAGCCTTGCTTGCTTTCGATTTTTTGAAATTTTCAAAATGGACTGGCCCCTTAAAAATCCAAATCTTTTCTGTTAGTAGATAAGTATAGCTGGTGATTGAACGAAGGATTTAAAAAAAATGAAATTTGAATTGTGGCAGAGTTGTATGTAAAATAGTTCAATTTTTGGTGCAATTTAAACTACCCTATTAATTTCAACCCGGCCCCTCTTGCACAAATATTGTAATGTAAAAAACCAACGGGGGGGCTTTAAAATGATAATTTTAATACACGCGATAGCGACTATGATCAAAGTCGGCCAATAATTGTAGCAATTACCATGTCGGCGGTTTCGAAAAGTCATTTTGAGAAGAACACAAAATTGTCAAAGATACTTGAAATGATACCCTTTACTATGAAATTTTTTTTCAACTGCTCCCATTTCCAAAAAAAATCACGAAAACACCTCTTTTTTCCGGTCGCGAACTAGGTGTAACCCCTTAATCCTTCCTTGACACACTGGGTCAATTTGACCCAGATAGAGTACTTCATCCCCCTGCCCTTAACCCTTCAGTCGGTTTCTATTGAAAAAAATCCGACATGCACTTTAAACATTTCTGAACATGTCTGTATAATTAAAATTCGGGAAGTATAAAATTGAATTGTTGTAGAAAAATTATTGAAAGCTTTCAATTTTGGAAAAGTGAGCATTTTATTTCAAATTCGTCCGGGTCAAAATGACCCAGTGTGTCAACGTAGAGTTAAAGCTTAGAGTTAAAGTTTGTCAATTTTTTCAAGGAAAACTATTTGAAATTTCGGATTGGGGTTTTAATTATCCAAAAGTATATACATTCAAAAATATGTTTAATTTTCTTTATTTAAAAACATCAAAAATATACAAGGATATTGTATGATCCTTGGAGCGTCGTAAAAAAATCTGCGTATACCAGGTGTGTAAGTATGAAACCGGAATTTGCCCATAGGTGGCGCTAGATGTCGATGCAGTTACCGACACATCACGTCCGCGGTGTCTTGTTATTGTATTGATATCCGACAAAGATTTCCAACTCACAATAACACGAGTTTCATTCAGTAGCATTAGTTTATTAGAGATAAATATGTTGAGTTTTGTGCCAACAAATTACGATTTGCCCACAGCACTACTTTTCTGTTTTCATCTGAAGAAAACCGCAGCCGAATTGCATCGAATGCTTGTGGAGGCGTTTGGTGAGCATGCTCTCGGTAAAACACAGTGTTTCGAGTGGTTCAAACGGTTCAAAAGTGGCGATTTTGACGTGAGGAACGAAGAACGTGGAAGATCACCGAAAAAGTTTGAAGACGCTGACCTGCAAGCCTTGTTGGACGAAAACGACGCTCAAACACAACAACAACTGGCGGATCAGTTAAAGGTGACCCGAGAAGCCATCTCCAGTTATTTGTATCATATCATTACAATAAACGTGTTTTTTCTGTACAAAAATTCCGGTTTCATACTTACACACCTGGTACGGTACCCACTGGCGTTTCTTCAAAAATCATCTGAAAAAAAAAAACCAAAAAGATTATTAAATCAGATACTATAACCTAGTACTTGTCATAGCCGATTTTGAAAATATCGATTTATGACAAAATGGCGGACGTTTGAACAAAAATAGTGATTTTTGGGCCAAAAATTAATTATTTTGCCTACAAAACAAAAACTCAGTAACGGAAAAAAAATCCTATGACAAGTACTAGATAATGGTGTATAGAATAACCACAAAAAACCTCAAGGCAATCGGTTCATTGGTTTTCGAGAAATTTTGGGTACCGATTTGAAAAACGTGGTTTTGAGAAAAACGCGTTTGAAAATTTGGGAATGAATGAATCATGAAATTTGTCAACTTACATGGAATCATCGATACCAGGCCCATAGTGTAGGTCTTCTACGGTCGACGGAATGTTCATAGCTTCTAAATCGATTTTTTCGATCATCTAGGTGTATATCTCCCCTCAATACAATGAGTTCACATACCTTCCTCTCAAGCCCAAACTCTCCGGAGTTTCGACATAAAATTTGAACACATCCTCGAAAACATTGATAATATTTTTAAACGTAGGCGACCCATCATAAGTACTAACTAGTCACAAATAGTGAGTGAAAAAAAAATCCCGCTAGAACTTGCTGCAGAATTGCATGAAAATGACTCGTTGGTTTCTTATAATTTTTCATTGCTCAACGTCAAAACATACGAAATGAAGAGTATTTTATTCTTTATTATAATTAAAATATACACTGTGTCATGGGTGAAACAAGCGAACAGTAATGAATAGTAACAAAATATTCGTATAATTTCTTTTTTTTTCTCACTTCTTATTTCGTTCTTTTTTTGTTTTGTTTTCATTTCACACATATAATCCATCACTTCGTAAATATCCTCGCGGATTTCGCACATTCTCCTATGTGGTACGTATGTACATGTACAACGTGTGTGTATGTTACATCCAGATAATTAGATATTTTTCACTATGTTTCGTAATCTTCTGCCTGTTTGTTTTTTTTTTTTATTTTTGTTGCCCTGTCTGCTATTCACATCGCGAATCCGCGTATACATAGTATACATATGTGATATGACATAAGGACGGTCAGCTACGAGAAAGCAAACATTCGTTATGATTCATGATCCTTCGTCCAGATGACAAACCGCTTTATATTTTCACATTTCAATTTTTCTCGCCGCTTTCTCTCATTTGTTTTCTTTTCATTCGTAAAGTCAGAGCTTTGGTCCATCCGTACGAGTTATGCGTACGGGATTATCGGAAGTTTAGAGCTGCTTCAGCCTTGGAAAAAATATATAATTTCGATATATCTATATAGTATATATAATTTTCGTTTTTTTTCCCTTATTCTCGTGAATTCTGGCACTACAGTGTGGGTGTGTGTGTACGCTCGTTCGTTCGCGTGTGTGTCTAGATCTGTTTAATTGCGATTCGTGACTCTGTTTTTCATAATTAAATGTTCGCGTGTGAAAATGTTGTTTTCCGATAAGCTCTCTCCCGTGGGTTTTGCTCTGAACAATCGGATTCGTTTTGGAAATTGGATTTTCTCGGGTTGGGAAGATCATTGGTCCACCGTGTGATGCTTTCACCCACGTTTCGCCAACATAATACAACGCTACAAAAGTCCTAAGCAGTCTTTTCAGCGATTAAAAAGTAGCGAGTGATTTTTACATCGACTCGGCTCGACATTATCCCACGCTGGACACGCAGTCTGTCCTCCCTCGTGTATAGTTGGGCCACCCTCTTTCACCCTTAAACATTCTCGCAGAATCAACCTCGTCACCTTCCCGCCCTCGAATTGTCAATTGTCTCAGAAGCACTTGTTTTCTTTTATCGCGAAGTTTAATCGTCGCTGTTTTCTCGTCTTCGTTATCGTTATGCCTTGTATTCTTTTTCCATTTTTTTTTTCCCGCTTGTCGATGGGGCCAAGAAATTTTGTTCATTCCTCCCTTTACATTTTGCTCTCGTACGACACCCTGGTACGCTTATATTTTAATTATAAATATCTCTTCTTTCAAATATTCCTCTTTTCTCTCTCTCTCTCTCTCGCTCGCTCACTTTAATCCTCACTATATCTAAACCGTTATTGAACGCATTGGAGCATGCATATATGTGAATAATTCAACGTTGCGCCACAACTGTTATCCAATACGAGGAAAACCGAAGAAAAAAAAAAAGAAAACTGAAGAAAAGGTGGAGGAGAATTAATTGAAAATGAAACTCGTGCACACGTCGCATTATTGTCGTACGCGTCGGTCCGCGTACGCACATTTGCACTTTAATTGTGAATATGTATATATATAAGTGTATTTCGCGTATATATAAACATACGCGCAACTTGCAAAACGCGCTACAGAAGAAAAAGGCGCGCGTCTTTTTCACAGTAAATTCGGCGCGAGATTATTATTTTTTTTTTGCTTCTTTCCTTGCGTTAAATCAACCGTGCTATTCACTGTGACATGTGCTTGAGGAGAGATGGCGAAAAAAAAACTAATAGTAGAGATAATAAAAATAATATTAATGATAATAATAATACGCCGCTCAAGACGCGAAGATTCCGGATAATCGTGAGAAGAAAAACGACGAAATGGTTGGTGAGGGGAAAAAAATTGCGAAGTCCAACTGTTAGGGAGGGAAGAAATCGCGCGGCCCTCGTGCCAACTGTTCGAGTTACAAGTGACCGACGAAGCCCGTGGGCTCAATTTTTTTTCTGGAAGATAGACATTCAACATTCTTCGACGAGAATCCTAATAATAATTGACGCTAATTCATAGATCCGTTGTTTCCTCGTAAAATCCGGTTCTCTGTTTCTTGCTGTTCGTTGATCACGACGCGAAAAATGTCAAATTTTCCGAAGGCAAAGAAAATGGCTGATTGCAGATTCACCCAACACCCAAATGCTTTAGCTCAATTGACGCTGCGCGTCCCCCGAAATTATTTAAATGAAGCCTTCGTTTTCGATATATCGATAGACGCGTACGCGGCGGAAGGGCTCGTTTAAATTTCCGTAAACAATTTCAAAGCACAATCGTCCAATGCGTCCTGCAACATAGATCGTGATCGCGGCTGGCTCTTGTATTCCGGTTCTCAGGCAATTATTAAATTATTACGCGTACAATCTAGCATTAGAAATTCTTAAATAGGAGAAAACATTGAAAAAAACAAAACAAAAAAAATAAGGCAAAATTGAAATGAGCGAGGCAGAATCGCAAAAGAATGTGACTTTATTCCACGATTCTCGAATTATAAGACGGAGAAATAATACTCCCCGATAGGCCGAGAATTTGGAAGTTTTACAAACGAATCTGACATCTCTTTATTCCGTATTTTTTTTTGTTTTTTTTTTATCTCAAATGTTCGTTTCAACCCTCGTCGAAGCAATCATTCTTGCTTCTTCGATTTTCCCTCGCTCTAATGAGTCGGGACTATCTCTCTCTCTCTTTCATTCGATCTCACGCTCGCTCTTTTTCTCTCTCTCTCTCTCGCTCTTTTTTCCCTTTTTCTTTCTCGAGTAATCCGCGTTAGATTTGACGTGTACATTGAGGATTACGAATTCCGGCGAACAACAAAACAACGTTTTTGTTTCTTTTTTGTTTAGTAGGGCTGATGTCTCTGGAAGGGACGGGGTCCTTGTCCATTGCCGCGGGGTTTGTTGGCTCCCATGTAAACGTGGGCGTAGGGCATGTAACAACCGTCGCCCAATTGGAGGCTCGGATCCTCGTGATATCTGAACGAGTTGTAATCGAAATTCGAGGTCGAGTCGTTGTAACCGCCGTGAAAGTCGTTCGGCTCCGGTATACAGCCGTAACCGCCGCCGTAGCCGTAACCGTAACCGGCGCCCCAGAATCCCGGGCGGTTCGCCTCCGGATTAACTTTGACCTTCTTGACGTCGACCTCCCGGCCGTTTATCGTTTGCTTTGGGGTTTTCAACAACTTGTAGACGACGTCGCGCGAGTCGAACGTTATGAAGCAAAAACCTTTGCGCTGGTTCTTTGATTTGTCGAACGGCGCCTGGAGCTCGACGATCGTGCCGTACTGACCGAAGTACGTCTTTATGTCGTCGTCCGTGATTTCGGGTGTCAAGCCGCCGACGAAGATCTTGCCGTACTGCGCCTTTTTACTGACGCGCTTCGGGTCCACCTGAGTAACAGTTCACACGACGTACATGAAAATTTGACACGAGAAAAAAACTATATCGAATTCGGTTACAATGCGTCAATCTTTGAATACTCGGAAATTTATTCCAAGAGCTCAGTTTGCGCCAAAATACATGACGCCACAAGCGACAAACAATATTGATAAAGCTCCGTGTCTCGTGCATTTCAGTTGCAGAGATAAATACAAAACTTCTGCGAAGGCTATGAAAAATCATAACGTAAAAAAATTAAGCAAATGAAGACAAATAATGAAGCCCACTCGTGTGTGCAATTTTCGCGAATTCTTTCGCACCTCTTCGAAATTGTGCCTCGTATCCTCTGTTGACGTCGAAGACACGAGAGTATAAATGTGCCCGAATTCCCGAATGGCATATAGTACGAGGCACGAAAAAAAAAAAGGATACGACTTTTGTGCGACATCTCTGGCACTACGAAGCTATACGAGTGTGTCACGCGTATACACGCGCTCGATTGCGCCAGTGGTAGTCAGCCAAGAACCCACAAGTGTGCGAATCTGCCGAGTTGCCCGCGCGCGGCTCCCCGTGTGCGTCTCGCGATAATTCGGCGATTCTGCGATTGGCGCGCACGTTCTTTCACGCACACAGACCCACGCGCGCGCGCGCGAGACGGTTTCGTGAAAAGAGAATGTAGAGAAAGAGAGAGAGGTAAAGGGGAGGGAAGAGAGAAGGGAGGCAGTCTATGTTCACGGGTGAATGTGCCGCGTAGAGTGAGGGAGAGAGAGAGAGAGAGAGAGAGAGAGAGAGAGAGAGAGAGAGAGAGAGAGAGAGAAAGAGACGGCGGGTGACCGTAAAAGCTCGTCCACACTTCGGTCGCGCGTGCGCGTATTGGTAATTGGGAAACTAAATCGCAAATACACGCACACACCCGAAAAGTTATACGAAGAAAGAGGGGGGGGGGTGGTTTATGATAGAAAAAAAAGCGACTGACCTTGCGTTTGTTGATGTAATGTTCACCGGAAGCCAGTAGTTTATCGATGGTTTTCGGATTGGTAAATACCATAAATGCGAAACCCCTCGAGAGGCCGGTGTACTGATCCATCTTGACCGATATGCTCTCGATCTCGCCAAACTTTCCAAAGTGGTCACGCAACTCTTTGTCGGTTGTGTTACGGGACAATCCACCGACGAATAATTTTCGCTCGTCGTCCTTACCCGGTATACCGGCGGTCGGCTGTCCTCGTTGTCCCGAATCATCGTGGCCGTCCTGCTGCTGTTGCGCTTGTTGTGCGTTCATCTCTTCGTTGTCGCCCTCTTGTTTCTGATAGCACTCGACTGCCGCCATCGTGTTTCTTTACCTCGATGCTCGTCCTACTCGGCTTATGGAGCTACTAGCGCTATCTCCCTCCCGCTCTTTCACTCGCACTCTGTCTCGCTCACGCTCTTTCTCTCTCTCTCTCGCTCAGCGAAAAAGCCACGCCACCGATGGCTCCGCAACAATTTTGGTTACGAGACGGTCACTTTTTTTTCGCCAAATTCCCGATGTATACGGACACGCTGATTTTCTTTAGTTTTTTTCTTTTAGTTTCAAAGCAAAATTACGTTGGTATGGATAAATTGCGGTCACTGTGTGTCTTCACGCGATTACTTTTCACACGCCGAACCTGCGAAATATAGATGCCTCTCTTTCTTTTTTTTTTCTATCCGTTTCGCCCTCTATCGTTGCCTCCCCGTTTTACGAACTCTGTAGCCGGTGAAATGGTCGCGTTGTTCGGCAACGATGATGGAGTACGAAAGGACGCGACAAGTACGAAACGCGGTGAGATTTCCGTTGCGTATAACAAGCGGGTAACCGGTAACCGGCCGGATTCTTTTTCAACCCTCTCGGTATTGTGCCAGAGCGAGATTACTTTCGTCACGATAGACCGAAGCGGGAATGCGCGAGTAGAAAGAGATGTCCAAAGATCCGGCGCGGAAATGATGGCGAGTGCGGGAGAAGAGGGGGGCGGACAGCGAATGGCGCGGGGAGAAAGTCTTAGCGTGAAAACCACGCTCGCCGTTGAAAGCGCGCGCGAGAGAGAGAGAAAGCAAGCGATGAGAATGGACGTCGAAGCGGCAATCAGCGCTGTTTGAGTTTAATCGCCAGATGTCGCGTCGAACGTTGTCTCCGACCACGGAGTCTTCTATCTCTGATAACTGATTCGTCGCTATTCGAGAATTTCACGGCCTAGAGGTGGCGCAGCGATGTTTCAATATGGCCGGACAAAGTATAGCCGGCTTCGAAAACAATTACTTCGTTCTTGATTTCACGCGAGTTGTCTATTGGATTTACCTTCATGGTAGTTAGCGTCCTACCAGAGTTGCCAGATTGGGCTATAAAACGCGATTTGGGCTATATGCGAAAATAAAATGGCTTTCTTTGGGCTCTTAGACCATGTAACTACAGGACGCACCTTGCATAGTTCGCTTTAAACAAAACCATCCGCACATTTTGACAGGCAGTGAGAAATACACACATACACACAATTTACTACAGTCACAAATTATCATCGCGTATTTACGCACATAAGAAACATATCATCACATAACATAATACAGCACGCCAACAAAACGATTATACAAAAATCGTGTTCTTATTTACACACTATACGTATGTGTGCGCCAAAATAGAAGAATAGAGGAACACCCAAGTCGATAACGCAATCGTTAACAACTATTTTATGGAGGTAAGTTTCATTATGGGTTTTAGAGTAATATATTTTATGCCTATCAATAATTGAACCTAGTGAATTCATATTTATTAAAATCTTAAATAAAAATATTCAATTGTACAGCCATCGAGTCATTGTTATGTGATTCACATGGTGTGATTTAAAGTTTGTATGAAATTGCGTTATGGACACAAAAATCCTATTATTGTCCCGCTTGAATCCATAGTCACAGACAACACGAATTTCAAATTTATGATTATGAATTGGAGGAAAAGCAAACTTCAAATGTAAAAAAAGAAAAACTTTAGTAATTACGTATCATAAAATAAAAATACATAACGAACGACCAACATAACAAAGCAATTTCCTTCAGCCCGATATACTCATATACCCCCGCGTCCTCTTCTCAGCCGACAAGGAAAGCTGAGTGCAACTTGAATCCGAATGATCCGGACTCCGGCCCTGTCCCTGCCCAAGAGAATGTGCCAAAGAATATTGATGTACCAGAGCTTCAAATTTCGAATGCAGAGGACCTGCTAAACGAATTTTGTTTCTCTGATGGACATAGTTGATTTAGATTTCTAGAGAACGTAAAGATATTTACTTTAATATTCTTATTTATATATCATATATGAGACTGTGATTGAAACTGGGTGATTTTAGTACTAGTGCAATCTCAAGGAATACGTATTTGTTTATTTATGTCATTGTTTTAGCCTGCTACAAAATACGGATATCTGATTATGTTTGATTTTTAAATAATTAAATAAATAGATCAATTTCTAACTTATATCGGTGCTTTTCCTTCATGACCTATCAAAACCACGAATTTGGGCTATATGCGAGCTTTTACCGCGCTATTTGGGCTTCGTAAAGTTCCGCGGTTTTTGGGCTACACAAGCGGCGTCTAGCGGCGGTTTCGCTTACTACACGTCTGGCAACTCTGCATGCTACTGCAGTGAATAATCTATGTCAGCTCTTTTTTTAAACTCTCCGGATTAAAATGTTTGAGGTTATGAGAGTCACTCGCAAATTTCGAGTGATTCTATTTATTCAAACCATGTCGACTGAACTTATATTTATACATTGTATACAAAAGAAATGACTTTCGACATTGCTCGATTTATTATCTATACAGAAACAATCTTGCAAAGGAAAAATTTTGTGGAGTGATTACAAAATTGCCTCGAGCGCCTAGTCATTTTTGGAGTCAGCCACTTGTTTAAAAAGTTAAAAATTTCGGAGCCAACAATCGATTTTTTAAAAAGACTTCATTTTTAGGTGACTTGTGAGACGGCAATTCACTTTTATTATCCGTCTTGCAGTCTGGAACACAGCAGAATCTCGAGTAATTTGTCGTTTTTTAAATTTTGTCCATTGTCATCGATGTATTTTGACCAAGTTTACCAACTAGCAGAGCTTCTGCATTATGCCGCGAAAGGCGCCAAGATTTTCGGGAATGGTGAATACGTTTCCGACGGAGATTCCCGTACGTCGTAAAAGCGGTAAGTTTTCTCATTCGCTATTTCCAACAGAACGGACACGTGTGTAAAGACAATTGACTGAATCGACGGAGTTCGTCGACGAGACGCGCAGATGTCCACGACTCGAGCAGTTTCAAGCTTGGCTAGTCAAACAAACACGGCGACCCGACACTTTGGAGCTGAAAAAAGCGGTGACTCAATTGTCGTTGACATTAAAAATCGTGTTCTACAGTGCGTACCACGCGTGGCTCTCCGTTTGCGCGGTTTCACTCTTATCATTGACGAGTTGCAGGCTTTGGGAACTTTGCAATAGGTCGCACCAGTCAAACGAGTGACTAAATTTGCAATGGTATTTATGCCAAATTTTGTCGTATAAGGAGAAACCGAAATGACTTCGTCTCTGTTCTAAAGCTATTTTTTAAAGCTCTAGCGTCAATGCGACAGCCATAAATATATTCATTATTCGGCTAATCTTCATTTATAGCGATTTTGTTTGGTAATGTAGAGATCTACGTTGTCGACACCGTGCTTCGTGGGTGATGAATACTCCGTAACCGTCGGCCATACACACATACACAAATGTTACCAAGGGTGATTTTGAATGAACACGCTTTCGCAGATCGCCTCATGGAGCCATGTGTCCCTGTACGCGAATTTATGTAAACCCCAATGTCTTTAAAATGACCTCGGCGTTTAAAGAGGTGGGTCCACTTGAGTCAAATGACGGTTTATAATCTTTTTTCATTGAACCTTAAAAAAATTCACACGACGTACAAATTCATTCTGTAAATGCTAATTTTTCATAAAATATATAACTGAAGGGCATAATTATGATATTTAGGGTTCCGTACCCAAAGAGGAAGAGGAGCCCTATCAATGACACTCTGTCGTCTTTCCGTTCGCATGTCACGGGTGTCTAGCTCGTAAACGGAATGAGATACAGACCTGAAATTTGGATCTTTTGTGTAGAATGTTGACCCAAAAACGAATATTGAATTAGAAATTCAATTCAATTATTTTTTATGGGGGTCCCATATATGAAAAAGGAGCACAAAAAAGAATGTCTCGGCCTGGCATGTGGAGTGTTATTTTTTTAAGCTCATTGAGTAGGGTACAAATATATATTTTTTATCTTAAAAAATAAAGAAATGGAGGGCCGCCAAAGTTGTCAGTTTTAGACAATTTTCGTTACGGGGTCTATCTGAAAAAATAAACTAGTTAGGAATTTGGAGTTTCTGTATATTCTGTACTATGTACTGTATTTAAACAACTAAAAACAATTTAAAAGTTAATTTGTCATATGTACGGAACCATAATAGTGCAAGGCCCGACTCGCACTTATTGTTTATATTTTTATTACGCCAAATTTTTATTACGTAAGGAAAACTGTGGTGTCACTACCAACTTGAAAAGTACAACATTATCTATGATTATTATGAAAAAACTGCGTCAGCGAGTGTTTTATACAACTCAGAATCAAATTTTGAGTAATTTCAAATTATGCCTATTTATATTTGTGTCACGAAATTATTCATTATTGCCATTAATGAATATTAAGTGTTACGGAAATACGGCAATTTCGCGGATATTGAGGTTGACAGAAATGCTCTTCATTCGCGAGCCAAGATTTGTAATCTTTCATTAAATCTTGATGGTTCAATATTGAATGTAAATAGTTTGCGATGGGTTTTTTCCCTCTAAATGTTTAGGAAAGTTGTTTGCGTTGATCCGTTGTTAGAAATGGTTTATATTGGTGGTCGGTAACCCAAAAATTCCACCGCCCGTAGCGTGAACATACATTAAGGGGCCAATCCACTTTGAAAATTAAAAAAAATCGAAAGCAAGCAAGACTTGAAGAAATCGACGATCCCTGACAGATCGTGACACCGTAATTTTTTGGGTTGAGTGTCACGTGTAGGGTGTCAAATTACAATTTTAACACCGAAAAAATTTGGTGTCAACACCCATCTTAACGAGGCCGTTTTGGGTGTTGACACCCAAAAAAAACGGCGTTGACACTGATTTAGGTGTCGACACTAAAAAACGGTGTCGACACTAATTTGGGTGTCGACACATCAAGAAAACGGGGTTGACGTTCGAGTGGAGTACAAATGTTAGTCACAAAGTGTGGTTTTTTATACGAAATATTGGGAAAATGTGTGAGGTAAGTAATATGTTTATTGAAATTTTATTTAAAAAATTGATTTTTATTTTTAAATTGTACCGCTCTTCTAAACGTTTCAACAATAATTTCAAATGTTATTGCTCTTATAATCGTTAAACCTTCCAAAAACACCCTTTTTCATTAATTCATTCCAATATCCTAGAATGAACTGAAAAATAAGTTGGGCATACATATGCTTGTATTCATTGTTTCTAGGAAGGAGTGTGCACTGTAATTTTTCAGAATTTCGGCGTTGACACTCAAAAAAACCATAACGACACGGAATTCATGCACGTGCACGAATATGGAGTGAACACTAAATTATTTAGGTGTTGACACCGAAAACAGCCTCGGTATAGATCAGTGTCAACACCATTTTTTTGGGGTATCGACACCCAAATTAGTGGCGACACCGTTTTTTTGGGTGTCAAGTGGTCATTTGACACCCATCGCTTGGGTGTTGCGATCTGTCAGGGATGATGAGCAATCAGAAGGGATTTTGTACGGTGCAGGAATTGCCGATTGAGTTTAGGTAAGAGTTTTTCATAGTATAAACTTCCAACGCGTTTTTCTCGAAACAACGTTTTCAAAATCTAGCTCATCTCTAAAACTTATAAACCGATTCTCTTGAAATTTGAACCACATATTGTAAACATGATTCGCAACAAAATGTCCCTCGATGGTTTTAAAATTTTGATTTTTACTCTTTTTTTGCGAAAAACTGCGAAAAAGACGCGTTTTTTACTTTTTTCGTTTTTCATCTGCCATTTTTTTATTTTTTGATAAAACTTTACATCTGATGGTCATTTTGTAGCTGGAGTCGTACTAAATCTAATGGACTTTGATTTTTTTGTTTCAGACAAGCCGTTGCCGAGTTGTGATGGAGCTACCTAGCCCACCTATTTTTGAGGCATTACGTTAAACTATAGTTTTTGTACTTAAAAATGAATAAAAATTAATTGAATTAAAAAAAATGTATTTCAAGACTTTATTTATCAAGCCCAACAACTTTATTATTCATATCTTTTATAAAATCCTCAAAAAAGAATCGCGAAAATAGCCTTTTTCATGGCTCCAAAGGGGATTGGCCCCTTAAAGGGTGACGTGGTCTAGAAAATTAAAAAAAATCAATTTTAAAAATTTCGTTATCTAATAGTACAATATATTTAGAATATTCTCCCAAAGTTTTAAGGATGTTCGGTACGGGCGATACAATGTTGCTATGCTAAACCATGTTGAAAACATAAAAAATTTCAAAAAGTTCAGAATTTTATAAAATTTGGTGAACATATATTCTTTAGTGCCAAATTTGACAATACAAATTTTTTCAGATTTTTCTTCCGCACAGTTATCGAGTAAGTTAACAGTAAAGTTCACGTGTATAAGTATAGCGTTTCCATATATATAGGTGTACATTGCGGGCATAAGAAATCTGCTTTTTGCTTAATTACTTGATAACTAAGTAGAAGAAAATTTTGAAAAAATGTGTTTTTTCGCACTTAATGTTGAAGAACATTATCACCAAATTTGATCATTTTTTCAACATTTTGACTTTTGTACCGAAACTCCTTAAGTCAATCGGGGTAAAAGTCTAGGAGAGAGAGCCTTTGGGAATTCCCCCCGTTGGGAAAGACCGGCCGGGAGTGACGCAGGTAATCGCATTTTTCTCAAGGCACCATTTTTGAAGTCGGTGGACTCGATTTCTCAAAAACTAATGCACTGATCTTATTGAAATTTTGCACACTTCTTCAAAATAGCATTGGTAAGTGATCGAACGAAGGTTATTTTTCGATTACAACTAATTTTACAAGGATATACGTAGTTCAAATTGTACACTGAGAGAAATGTATGTTAACTTCAACCATATTTTATAGGGTTATATTACCCTAGGGGACAAAAATATTTTATAGTCATGGTTACTGCCTAAAATATAGTACTGTTCATGATATTTTAGCAGTTGTGTTAACTATGCTCTTATGTTAACCGCAACCACGGTCTTATAAACAGGTCTGGGCACTCCCATATACTTTGCATAGGTCGTTGCGTGACAAAAAGTGAGGCCATTTAAGTTCCGAAACGGGCCACACTACTTGGAGCGCTAGTGTCGGAGCGGCCGATTGTGGGACAGGGAGCGATATACTAGCGCATGCGTACTGTCTCCATGGTTGTAATAAGAATACACCCTTTACATAATTGCATATAGCATTTATCATAGAAACTTACTTGTGCGATACTTTGTCCATCTCCGTCTTTATGGATGAAGTGGCGCACAATGTCGGATTGATTAAAATGCTTCTCGCTTATTTTGTGTGTTGTTTTCAATTCATTTATGAGTGGCGATACTGCCTTCACCCATTTTTCACACAATATAGGATCTTTCAGGCATTGCAAAATTTTGACTTCAATTATCAATTCACTTGAATTATCGGTTCACTTCAATAAAAGACACTTCCAATAAAATAAACATTTCCACTTCTATTGGCCGTCGGTGTACGGTGTGGTAAGGTGGCGATGAGGTTATACACAATATACTAGCAAACACAACAACACTAGTATATATAAGCAAATCGGCCGCTCCGACGCTAGCGACGTGGCGGAATTTGGAACTCAATTGGCCTCACTTCGTGTCACAAGATTTTAGCCTCTGTGCCCAGACCTGTTTATAAGACCGTGACCGCAACCGAGAATCTTACAAGCATATGTTCATTGTTCAATGCTATATAATATGATAGGTTTTCATAAAATGGAAATTTCCTTGCACTATCAAAAAATAGGAATTTTTACCATGTTGAATGGTATGTCTACTAAATGTATATAATATTTGATAAATTCGAAAATTCTCAATTGATAGTACTACCTGTATGAATGTTTATAATAATTTGTCATTCCCTGACCTCCTGAAATGATTCCTATCGAAGAAAATATTTCGCCTGAACATGGATTCGAACCTACGACTTATGTTATTTTGATAGTAGATTCGGCATAACAGATCAAAGTAATTCCAGTTGCAATTCCGAATAGCTGCTACCTCCGATATGGGTGAAATTTTGCACAGATCGTCTTTTTGATAATATATGTCACTGCTTAAATGGATTTTTGGCGCAGCGCAATAGTTTTCGAAATATCGAATTTGAAAAACTGATAAATTAATGCGCTAATATATCTACAGGGTGCCCAATAGGAAGTTGCTGAAACTAATCGACTGTCATTTTAAAACACGTGCACAGAATCACAAAAGCCAAATTGCTTTAAATAGAGGAAACTCTGCAGTTTTAAACGCACATAAATAAAACCCAGTCAAATATTTTTTATGTCAATTTATTACATCTTATAAAAATAACGAAAAAGTACAGTGATTAATGATAGATATTTTCGAAGTGCGAACCGTTAGATTGTGCACAAAAATCAATTCTCTTTTGAAAATTGTGAAAAACTGTGTCCAACATATCGTTCGTAATGCCGCGAATCACTTCCTGGATGGCCGCGATCAGTTCTACTGTGCTGGGGTTTTTAGCGTAACAATGATCTTTAATGTAACCCCACAAGAAAAAATCACGAGGGTTCAGGTCCGGTGAGTACGGAGGCCATTCTAGTCCGCCTTGAGCAAATTTAGGGTACCCTAGACCGATTACTCGAGTCCCATATACGCGATGAATAGCTTCAAACACCTCATGAGTCCGGTGCGGCGTCGCTCCATCTTGCATGAAGCAAACATTTTTAACCAGTCCCCGCTTTTTTGCATAAGGGAAGAATTTCGTTTCCAAAAGCTGTTTGTAACTCTCTCCTGTTACCGTAGATTCCAAGAATTGCAAATAAATTCCTTTCACTGAAATTGCTGCCCATGCCGTTACTTTCTGTGGATGAAGGGACTTCGCTAGCGATATGTTGGGATTTTCCGTTCCCCAAAACCGGTAATTTTGCTTGTTTACGTACCCATTCATCCAAAAATGTGCTTCATCGGAATAAATAATCAATTTCTCATTAAGTTCTTCGGCTTCCAACATTCCCGTAATAGTGTTACAAAATTCGATGCGTTTCGTCATGGCATGTTCAGTTAACAATTGATGAGTGCTTTTTTTATACGGATGAAACTTCAAAAAATATTTCAAAATGTTGTGTAATGATGATTTGGTTATTTTTAATGCTTGAGCAGCTTTCCGAATGGAATCATTTGGATTTTGTTTGAAATAATTCTCAACTTCGTTGATCTTCCCTGGTGTAGTCACCGTAACAGATGGACCAGGCAACTCGTGTCTACGGTCCTGGAGTGTACCATACTTCACGAAGTTATCGATTATCCTACAAAAATTAACGTAAAATTACTTCAATGCAGTTTGATTGAATTGAAACACAAGTTGTGTGATAGATGAATATGAATAAATATTAAATTCTTACCTTTTCAGAGTGTTTTCGTTGGCAACTCTATGAGTTCCAAACTTAGTACGAAACCCTCTATACCCATTACTATAAATGTTTCCCCTCGAGAAGAAGCACTCAATAAGATATACTTTTTCTTCCGTGGTGAGCTCACTCATTTTGACGCGCGCGTACTTGCCTCAACCACGGCTGAAGCAAGTACCGCTGTCTCTACTTTATTGGCACGTTCCACACATGATTAACGTCTTCACTATAAGATTACCATAATTTTGTTCGTATAGTCACGTTTCGTAAGATCTTGTAACAATTAATACTCAACAAGTGTTAATGTTAACCATATAAATAGTACTAACTTGCACTGAGAAAAATGTCCATAGTATTTATTTTAAAAAACGCCCATGGTAAAAATGGGCATAATTAAATTCCCTATAGTTTATTGACACCGCAATCATAATGTGGTTAACACAACTATAAGCGTCTATTTAATCATGCCGTCTTGGTAGTGTGTTTTATTATCTAGTATCCCCGGAATAACTATTAACTACTGTGAAAGGCTTTACAATATCGATATAGTTAATTCAGTTAACACGCTTTTTTTGTAAATACTACACACTTTTCTCTCAGAGTACCAAAAATTGAACTATTTTGCATACAACTCTGCCAAAAATTCAAATTTCCATTTAAAAAAATCCTTCGTTCAATCACGAGGTATACTTATCGACGAAAATAAAAAAAATTGTTTTTTTTTTTTAATTTCAGATAAAGTTGTCATGAGTTATCCTGACCACCACGAGGACACTTTTTTCGAGGGGTCTCCGGAAATCAGGTCCCACCGGCTGAATTACCCAAATTTTTGGATGAATTCAGAAAAAAAAATTGTTGATATGTTGTTCTTTTATGTGCATAACATTTTGAATAAAATAATTTATATGTTATATATTTTATAAATACAGAAAATATGCTTTTTTTAATTCGAAACCCACCCCAGATAGACGGATGTACCTCATATTGACATCATCTGTACATCATCACTGCGGCATAGAAAGTCTCACAGCTGTGTATCCCTTATGAGTGCTCCCGTTGTCACATTTGCATCACATGACGATTCACAATAATACATCCGAATGATGCAAAGTTGTTCTTGCGCGAATATGCATGCAGTGAATTCATCAGACTAGCAAATTCGGCTCACGAATATCTAACAATAAGTGAGTGCATATGGGGCTCATATGAGTGTCACGGCGTGAAGAAATTGTAGTGCTTATACGGAGCTCATATTAGCGGCATGGCGTGACGTAACTATGCTGTGCTCATATGGAGCTCACATGAGTGTCAGCGTGAAAAATAAAAAAAATCAAAAATGTCGATTAAAAAAATCTGGTAGGATTTTTATATCCGCATATGCTTTATTTATGTTCTTGCGTATATGATAAATGAATTAAAATGTATCCTGCCTAGTTAAATTTTGTACCTACCTACGGTTTGAACCTACGTCTTCTAATTCGAGAGCTGAGCGCGCTACTTACCTAGCCATTCTAACACTCGTGCAAACTTTCTTTGTGTCTGCCTATTTTTATCATTCTGGATTATTATGCATATCGCCGTCATAGAATGTATCACTGAGAAACATGCATATCGCCATCATAATGTGCTCGTGGGATGTATCACTGACAAAATATACATACCGCCGTCATCTTGCGCACAACGAATGTATCACTTAGAAACATGCGTATCGCCGTCATGGAATGTATCACTGAGAAACATGCATATCGCCGTCATATTGCGCGCGTGGGATGTTCCACTGAGAAATATGCATATCACCGTCATGGAATGTATCACTGAGAAACACGCATATCACCGTCGTGATGCGCCCATCGAATATATCACTGAGAAACATGCATATCGCCGTCACATTGTACTCGTGGGATGTACCACTGACAAATATGCATATCGCCGTCATATGATGTATCACTGAGAAACACGCATATCACCGTGGTGATGCGCCCATCGAATATATCATCACTGAGAAACATGCATATCGCCGTCATATTGCGCTCGTGGGATGTACCACTGACAAATATGCATATCGCCGTCATATGATGTATCACTGAGAAACACGCATATCACCGTTGTGATGCACCCATTGAATGTATCACTGAGAAACACGCAAATCGGGTCATGTTGCGCCCATCGAATGTATCACTGACAAACATGCATATCCCCGTCATATTGCTTGCATGGCATGTCTACTACCAGTGCTAACCCAGTGAATTCATCAACACAAGTCATTGAAGACTTCCATATGACGTAAAATTTGCAGATATTAATTGTGGACACTTGAGCATAGCGATATGAGTTCAACGTGCTCCAAACGTACGATGCATTTGTAAACGACATATTGAGATCAAAATGCTCTGTACATTCACTATACTAAATGAGTGCATGGCTTTGCATCATGACATGTAGTCGATTTGCTGTAAAATTTGCTTCATCAATTTTATGCACGGCGTGATGATCATGACTATCTGGGACGTAACCTCTTAAAGTATTTTTATCTCTGATGTTTTGTGGTGAAAAAATTTCGAAAAAATCGTAAAGACTCGGTATGGTCTCGACAATAACATATTTCTTTATAAAAATTAATCTTGGATTCTGGCTAACTCTCCAACCTCCTTGAATAAATTCCTATAGGCGTTTACGTAATGATAGCCAAACGTAAGGATATTTACACATACACGCGCGCGCGCACACACACAGACACACACACTACCGCTTAAAAGTTTGGATACACCCGTAGATATTTCTTGCCGCACTAAAAGTTAGATAGCTCCGTAAAAAAAAGATATCCATACCTAACGAACGGCGTTTTCAAGGGAACAAATTCAGCTTGTTTTGCTTTTTTGAAATATTTTTTATGATTTTTGTTTCTACCCGCTACGCACTTTTGTACGTGGCCGTTTTTCGGCTATTTTTCGACCATCGAGAATTGGGCGCATAACTTATGGATTTTTTTTGTCATTTTTACCCATGATAAACTTGAAAGGGGGAGAAAAAGATCCATTTTCGTTTTTGAAAAGTTTCGTACGATTTTTTTTTCGCAAAGTTATTTCATCTTTGTCTAAAAAAGACAAATTCTTGAAAATGTAACGTAACTGAAGAACTATGGGATTTAAGAGGAAATTTTAAAGATGTAAGAAGGTGCGTAAGTCCATACTGGATTGTCTGGAATTTTTTCAGAATTTTCCTTTGAGATGTGTTTTTTTACTATTTTCGCTCGAAACTCTGATAAGTAGGATGGCTTAACTCGAAAGGTATGGCGTTTAGGAAAAAATATCAGGAGAAGAAACTCTTTTAATTATCGATTTTAAATTTGCTTGAATTTAATCAGATTTTTTAAAAAATGTTTCGCGAAATTTTTTAGGCCGAAGCTCGTAGAAGCGTAGAAGTAGTATCTCGGAAACTATTGAGTTAGAGACAAAATATCAAGATGGGAAAATGTTGCAGTGTTTCAAATTTTTTTCAATTTTTTTTCGATTTTTTTTACATTGTTTTAAAAGCACGTAGAAGACCTGAAAAACAAAACATCGAAAACAAAATTTTGAGAAAAGGTCAACATATTCAAAACGAAACACTGCAACATTTTCCCCTCTTGATATTTTGTCTCTGTCAATAGTTTTCGAGATTCGCCAATCAATGTTTGGACGATTCGCCGAGGTTCGCCAAAAAAATTCGAAAAAAATTTCCAAAACAATTCTAAAAAAATTCATGCGGCCTTAAAACCGAAAATTAAAAAAGTTTCTCCTCCTGATATTTTGTCCCAAACGCCATACTTTTCGAGTTAAGCCATCCTATTCATCAGAGTTTCGAGCAAAAATAGTCAAAAAAAATCTCAAAGAAAAATTCTGAAAAAATTCCAAGCAAGTTAGTATAAACTTACGCTACTTTTTACATTTTTGACATTTCCTTTTAAACCCTATAGTTCTTGAATTACTCTGCATTTTCCAAGATTTGTCTTTCTCAGCCAAAAATGAAATAACTTTGCGAAAAAAAATTGTACGAAACTTTTTAGAAAACGTAAATGGAGCTCCTGCTACCCCTTTCAAGTTTATCATAGTTAAAATGAGAAATAAAAATTTCCATAAGTTATGCGCCCAATTCTCGATGGTCGAAAAAAAGCCGAAAAACAGTCACTTACAAAAGTGCGTACCGGGTCGAAAAAAAATCATAAAAAATATTTCAAAAAAGCAAAACAAGGCTGAATTCGTTCCCTTCAAAACGCCGTACGTTAAATTTGGTTGTGATTTTTTTTGACGAAGCTATCTAACTTTTGGTGCGGCAAGAAATATCGACGGGTGTATCCAAACTTTTGAGCGGTAGTGTCCACACACACATATATATATCGTGATCCTTTTTCGTTCCGTCCCCCCGCACTCAGCAAGTTTTTGAGTGTGCGATTCATAATACGTTGAACCTCATTTTATTTTTAAATTGACAACAATGATCTGGCGGTCGTGAATACATAATCCAAATAAGACAAAAAAAGAACACGCAAGAAAATATTATGTGGCTTCGAGCTCGATGATGATTAACACGTAAAGTAAGACGTGTCGCAAGTTCACCCAAGAGAGAGAGAAAGAGAGGGGGGAGTTGTGTGGGATAACATACAACTCAGTTGTAGCGTGTTTGTGCATTGAGGTTTCGAGTTACCCGATCTTGCTGTGGTTTCCGTCAACGTATAATAATACACACCGTATAACTGAACTCTCGAGATACAGCCATTTTGGTACCGCAGTTACAAGATGCGAACTTTCCAAAGCGCCAATGTGTAAAGTTATATGGTAAGGCACGTATATACAAACACTTTTCGCATATATACGACACACGAAAATTTGACCGCTCAATTATTCTTAAGGCATAATACATATTTATTTTCTCTTCCAGGTGACGAGAAGAAAATATATTACATCGCGTTGCTTTTGATTCCCTGCCATTTCTATATGCCTATACAAAGCTACATAACCGCGAGTTATGAACGCTCATTTTATACAGTACTGAATATATCTCAACCGTTCACTCTACCAGTCCATACTATATTATTATCCAGGAAAAAAATCGCACTAACGGAATAATAAGCCTTATTAAATTGAAAGTAAACTAAATTGAGACAGAAAATCGTGTATTTTTGTTGCCTCTTATTGTTGCACGATTCTCTTCGTTCTCACTGTATGTGTATGTGTGTGTATATATATATACTTACCAACTATATATATATATATATATATATATATATATATATATATATATATATATATATATATATATATATATATATATATAAAGTTGGTAAGAAAGTCTTGCGACGCAAACGACACCTTTTCTAAATAAACATAACATTTTATTAAGATAAGAATAATTTAAAATATAGCCTTCCTCTCTATTTACAACTCGTGTCCAACGTGAACTTTGAATGCCAGCCGTAGAGAAATCCTTAGGTCTTAAGGGGAGGGTAGGGGTTTGCACTTTTTAAAAATTGATTTTTTTGTCCTTTCTTATAGTTAAACATTTCAAGAATATAATCCCAAAATTTCAAGTCAATCGGAGCAAAACTCTCGAAGTTATTGACTATTTAGTCCCGCTCCCTTAACACTGTAGCTCCGACTTCTCTAAACTTCAAACGCGTTTTTCTCGAAACCACTTTTTCAAAGTCCGTGTTCACTGCCATTTGAAAACTACATGACCGATTTATTTCAAACTTGGTACACACTTTATACATATAAAATACCTCCCCCCAACGGTTAGTTTGAGATTTTTTTTACATTGAGGGGTTTTCCACCCCCAAAATGGTGGAATTTTTCGTGAAAAATAGCACTTTTCACTTTACATGACCACCAAAAATTTAGAAATGAAAAAAAAAAATTATCAAAGACCGTTGGTGGGAGGATTTGATGAAACTTTGACTAAATTTTAAAGGTACTTGATTTCAGATAATTTCTAGCTGAGATACAGTGAACACCGCAAATCGTGTTTTTCCAAAGGCGTTCTTGGAAAAGCGTCGTCACCGGCTTGTTTGTGGATATTTGCGCGTACAGATTTCACGGAATGTTCTTGAAATGACACTTAACAATGTACAAAAGGTTTCAATAAATTTACTATATCCACATAGATGAAAAAAATTCGTAACAAAGTGTTTTTTTTCACGCTGAAACCCCTACCCTCCCGCTAAATTGAAAACCGCTTCGAGGGTATTTCGAGGATTCGTTTGATTATCAAATTGTTTATCATGCGCTGAAAAAAAAATTCGTTCATCCATCCAAAATTCAGTTGGATTAACAAAATGTATTTTTAAATACGTTCAACTTGATTTTCGATTGGCATAACAAAACAGTATAGTTGGTGGTAAAATAGTATTGTGGTGTGAACTGTAGCTTATTTAGCATGTCTGAGCACCTGTTAAGGGGTTACCCTCACTTGCGATTTTGAAAAAATCGATTTTTTTTTATTGCATTTTTTTGAAGTGCAATTTGAAGTGCAGTTTTTTTTTGATGCCCGGAATAGATGACTCTATGTAAGTTTACAAAAAAAAATATTTTCTTCGTGTAAACTGAAATTGAAACGTTAAACGCGTTTTTCTCAAAATGGCATTTCTGAAGTCGGTGACCAAGATTACTCGAACACTAATGAACCGATCTTCTTGAAATTTTGCAGGCTTATTTAATACATAAAAATGTAGTCTTTAATCGTTCAATTTTTTTTTCGAAAAAATGGCCTTTTTATAGCCAAAAAACGGCCGTTTTTTTTCGTTAAAATCGAACCATTAACTTTGACTGTCCGCCATTTTGTGAAAAATGAATATTTTTAAAAATCCTTCGATTAAAGACTAATTTATACTTATATTTGACTAAATCCATCCGCATTTTTTTTTCAGATGATCCACTTCGCCGCAATGTTGGTCACCGCAAACCGTGTATATAAAAACATTATTTCATTGACGGCCATTTGCCACTAAACAATGTAATATTTTTCAATAAAAAAATTACTGAAAGTTCTTCAAGATGTGTTCTTTAAGATGGTATATTGATCGATTAAAAAAGTTTTGTAGTTTTCTTTTAAAAAATTCATGAAAAAGGCCTTTTTTGCGCTACAAGTGGGGGTAACGCCTTAAAACAACAAAATTTCGAGACAACAAAATGCATTTTGCTCATTCAACAATTCTTTTTTGTCAGTGTGTAAATCGTTTTTCAAAGTCCGAGATAAAAGATAATCTGACGGGGCTAAGTCCGATGAGTATGGTGGATGTCGTAGTACCTACTTCCCATTCTAATGCTGCAATATTGGGATGTTGCATAAATTCTCGCTGTTTTTTTTTCGTGCAAATTGATGTTTTATTTTTTAAAATCATTCCTAATGCTTTCAAACATTTCGAAACTGTTGTGTGATCAACTCCTAATGATTCTCCAAGTTCAGCTACCGTCCGACATGAGTCTCCATGAAGTAATGCATCCAATTCAACACATCAAAATTATTATTTTTGAAGCATCTAAACCAATATCTGCATGTTGGTTCCGACCGAGCACGGTCGCTGTAAGTTCTAACAAGAATTCTGTGTGCTTCAGCTGCAGATTTTTTTAAATAACGTAATGCAGTAAAATTCCGAATACTCCTTTTTGGCACGAAATTTGACATGTTTAGCACTATAAAAAAAATGTTGCTTTCACTTCGGCGAAATGACGTACACTAAATTTCAAGCTTGCTTATAGTACTTCTTTATAGATATGTTACCATCTAAAGGCGGAGCCTGAATAAGAAGGTTCGAAAAAGCCGTTTTTCGGGAATATTTTTGGAAGGGAAAAAAACAAGTGAGGCCGGTAAACATGATCAGGTACGTTTTGATGTATATTTGAAATATATAAAAAAAATTTTAACATGAAACAATAAATTACTGCAGATTTATCCGCCTATTCCATGTGCGTCTTGCCACTGCAGTCCCCAATCTGTGGAGAAACATGCAGCTCGCAATACCTGACTGAAACAAAGAAACCAATGAAATTTCCAATTGTCATATCCTTTTCTTATGGGCGAATTAAAAAAAGCTGAACAAAACGTAAACTTTTCTCCGGTTTGAAAAACAAATGTGTTTAAAAAACACTTTAACGTGCTATAAAAATGATTTAAGAAGACTTTTTCAACGACTTTTTTCATTCACTTCGAAGAGATTTTCATACTAAAGAAAACAAACTTTGGTTTGATTCAATAGGTCGTTTACTTTTTTTTGCCATCACGCCCGCCAATTTCGAAAAATCGTGAAAATGAAAACTGGAGAAAAGGCGCTTCAAAGTTTTCTATAGGAGGAAAACATATGAATATCAAATATCAATCGCTTCTCTGCTTTTGACCTTGTATCTTCGAAAATATTTACAATTGGCCTCTGTAACTTTGTAAATACATTCGTGGATAGCTTATCTATCGATTTAAGCAATAAAAAAATTATTTTTCGGACCTTCTAATTCAGGCTCCGACCTTAAACTACACGAACGCGGTTCTGGTAACGCCATCTGTTGGAAAACAGCGAGAACTTATTCAACGTCTAAATAGTGTTTCGTGTCATTAGCTACGTGGGGCCGAGCGTTGTCGTGAAGAAAACAAACTTGTCGATGTTTATGACCTTTTTGTTTAATAAATTCACACAGCTTCTGTAATTGTGTAGAGTACAACAATTTGTAATCTCGAATCTTCTCGAACTTCAACCGCGCACTTTCGTGTCGCAAGACTTTTTTACCAACATAATAATTATTATTATAAATCTCAGGAGAGTGTGGACTCGAATTTGCTCGCTTCGAATTTGTCCTGGCGTCTACAGGTGTCCAGCATCTCCCAAAAAGTTAACAATGTTCTTTATAGGCTTAAATATCATAAGAACTCACTCTCTATGCAACTCCGAGTCAAATTAGTCACTACATTAATCTTCCCGAACGTACACTATTCCTGCCTAGTCTATAATGACCTATCAGGAGAACTTGACACCAAGCTACAGAAGCTCATAAATTGTTGTATACTATTTATATTTAATCTGCGAAAGGATACACACATCACGCCTTATCGTCATCGCCCAAACTGGATTTCTGTCAAGAATAAGTGCTTTTATTTCCTAGGAATACCAGCTTATAAAATTCTTTATTTACGCGTGCCACACTACCTCAGCGAACTCCTCCCACTCCGGGATCCTTCCCTGCGCATTTCCTCAACGCGATCACCCGCAATGTTTGCCATACCTAATTGTAGAACCACTACTAAACAACGTTCTTTTGGCATATCTGCAGCGCAATTTTGGAATGAACTACCATCTGACGTAACGGAATCTCCAAGCATTGAAATCTTCGAAGTCCGATTGCGGAATCACTTATTTCAATCGGAAATGCAGTAGCGTCCACTCTTATGCTTTCTTTTATTTTCTATTATTTTCTTATCTCCTAGCCAGGACGAGCCCTTCTACACGAGAAATGTACACATATTGTTATATTTTTATTTTACTAGTGGTAGCACGATATTGGAATGGTTAGCCTAGTTTACCATTTACCAACTACCACTTCTAGTTTGTAAGGCCCCTTATGTATAAGTATTGTTAAA
>OX101787.1:53978081-53987089 GCA_944452715.1 Ophion slaviceki | reverse complement strand
TCAGATAGCGAACTTGCTGCATATTTTAAACGAAAACCAACACATTGTTTCCGAACTCACGAGACTGTAGTGTCAACGTTTGAGAATGATCGTGACCTCCTGCGGAGGCGCCACGTACAAGGCTGCACCAGACGTTCGGAAATGCTCGTGTACTCTTCGAACCGGACGGACCTTAGTTTTTTTTATTTTCTCGATGTAAAAGTAGGTGCACGTGCTTCGCGAGAATGAAAGGCATCGTCGCGTAGCCGTATTGTGTTTCCTAGCATGTTGTGCACGTATGTGAGTATGACATAGTCGCCAGCCTACGATAGTATAGCGATAATTGAGGTTTAGTGCAACGTTTGCCGTAACGCTCGCGAGCAACACGAAGCCCAAAAGAAATGACGAGAAAGCCCTGTGCCCTGCATTGCATATGTCTATTTAAAAAAAGGGACCTGTTGTCAGAAGCGACAAAAGAAATTGAAAAACAAAACGATGTAACCTTTCTGTCCATCCGCGCTCTCTCGTCTGTGCCCAATGCTGCTTACGATGGTGTCGATCTGAGAAGTCTTCAGGACCGAATCGAGCGGCAGTTGACACCACCTACACCCCCACCACGAAGGAATCTACCAGCGTCAACAACACCGACAACGACAAGAGTCCAAACGACAACAACAACAACAACCGCAACAACAGCGACAACAACAACAGGAGCCGCGAGTAGTGCAACAGCGACAACAACACCGGCAACATCATCAGGCGGCACAATCGCATTTAGGACAGAACGCCACGATACGAGCACCGACACAACGACAAGCCCCAGCCCGAGCCCGAGCTTCGATTCGTCGTCGAACAGCGCCGCTTGTTATTATTCCTACGCGTCACGAGGCTGCTGCGTTGACTTAGTCGCCTGGAGTCATCAGCACGGTACGAAATCTATCAAAATGCCATTGAATTCTGACGGGAAAAATATCGCAGAGAAAATATCGAAAGATAAGCACCTGCTCGGCGAAAAAAAATCGATAGCCTTGGCGCACGTACCGCTTCTAGGACAAATATTCTAGTCAAACAATCGAGGCTCGCGTCGATTATTGGAAAATTGCGTTTGCCACAATGTTCTTTTTGCATCCATTTCGAAAATGCGCGTTCCCCTGACTTAAATTTGGGGCATTTTGAGTGTGCCTGATCACAACGTCTCTAATAATGTACGATCGAACGATGTTTCATTTTTAAATAAGTATTCGGTACCTTATTTCCAAACATCCGAATATTCGGGTTTAAGTAATCAAGATCGATGACGCAAGGCAAATTGAAATCAATCTGGTTATTCGGCCCTGCAACCGAATCTCCATGAAAATTACAAGGAAAGGTTGCGAGGTCGATCTCTCCGATTTTGATGAAATTTGGCATGCTTGTAGAATGGGTAAAATAGGCGAAACGTATTTTATTATATCTGCGGAAGCCGATTTTTAAGGGTTGAAACGCACCCTCGAAAATTGGGGTGTTTTTTCGTCGACTACGTTTTAACGGTACGAGATATGAAAAAAAATTCAAATTGCAACAATGTTTACTTTTTCGTGTACTGCATACATTAGAGATGAGAACGATAACGTTATCTCCGAAAAACGAAAAACACTCCTAATATCGAGGGTGCGTTTCACCCCTTAAAAATCGGATCCCGAGGATATAAAAAAATACGTGTCGCCTATTTTTACCCACCCGACAAGCATGCCAAATTTCATCAAAATCGGAGAGATCGATCTCGCAAACTTTCCTTGTTAGTAAAATGTCATCAAATGTCAAAACTATGTCATCACATTTTCACGAAAAAAAATGATAATTGTATTTCAGCCGCTCGTTCAATAGCAAATCATTTAGTTATATAGTCAATTATTTGCCGGGTATTACGAAATGTTGACTTGATTATTATCCATTGTCAATATATCGAACTTGCATTCAGCCTAGTGCAATTCCAAAGCGCAATCTGTATTCGCGGTTATTTCATTGAATTTTCGTATTAATCGAGCGATGTACGAAAAAATTCGAACACTGAACAAACCGCGATAAACTCGATAGACCTCGACACTCGCGCGATTTTATGCAAAGCCATTATAAACGATATACGAGGGAAAAAAAAGAAAACACGCGCTATATATCGATGCTCAGCAGCCTTGGATTCGCGAAACGACGACGATGCGGATACATCACCGGACGAGGGTGGCTGTTCGAGCGCCTCGGCAAAGCGCAACAAATGGCGTAAACGGGCGAAAAAGAGCAAGACCGCATTTTCAAATGGCACAAAGCTTAGTGTCGTGAGGGGATCTACGAGACTCGGCGTTTCCGGCAACATCGCGACATCTGCTAGATCGGCCTCATCGTCGAGAGCGCGAAAACGACGGGACACCGTGGACGATAAGGATGTCGAAATTACGAGCCAAACGAGTGAAACTGTTGTCGGAAGAAACGGCGGGAACAATGGCGATCGCAGCGTTGCGAATGGCCTGAAATTAGCGCAGACACAGGCAATCGCAGTTGCCGGATATCTCGCTGATGTTGACACGAAACAATGCCGAGTCTGCGAGTCCTGCTTCTCGCATAGAGCTTCTTTCCACGGCAGAGGTGATTTCCCTTTCATGGCGGCAGAGAAAACGGAAACACAAACTACCACAATTTACTTTCGACGTGCGCACGCGCCTAGCCCTGGGCGAGATTTCAATCCTGACAACGCAATTCTACCTTGATTCACCAAAATTCTAACCGAAAACTGACCTCTTTGATCTTTTGAAAAACCTTATTCGTTCAGGTCTACGCTTACAATTTATTCGACATTTTTCAAGCGGCTGCATCTACCTAGAGGTCCGAATAAAAAGGCCAAATTCCGATGTTTTTCCTTAGAAGCTGTAGCTCATTCAATTTTCTACTGTTTCATACTATAGAATAAAAATATTACCGGAAAATGCCATTTTTTACCCACCTAGGTAGATGTAGCCCGTTAATTCTGACTGTTCTGCGCTCTGAAACTTTATGGATCCGACTTTCTCGTCATTTGCTATTTTCCTAACAAGTTTAGCGAAAAGAAATCGCAACAAGTGAAAATTGCCGACGTGGCGCAAACGTTGGTCTTGTATCATCAAGGAGCAAGAACTCCAGAATCATCAAGCTCCGAGGCCGCCAATCAATCGGATGATGTTAATTAATCAGCGGGCACATTAAAAACAGTCCAATTGGCTGGTGCAGTGATCTCCAAAAATAACTGCAAGTATTTGAGGGCCTCTTGAGGCATGGGAGTTTCAGTATCGAAGCTGCCAGTTCTTGATGATGCAAACTGTGACATTTGCAAAACGCGACATTACGGCGAAACTTACCACGGCCTCCAGCCAAGAGCTACACACTTTTTAAATAATAATGGCCATCAAACTCGTAAAACTAATAACAGTGGCTATTTTAGTTCGCGGCAAATTCGGTTATCAGCGACGAATTGATGATACTCGGTTGGAACGAGATTCCCAGGGCTATGTGAGGAATGTTTTTCCGTTATCTCGATGCCAAAGGCTCGGCAGAGTCGGGCGAATTTTCTTTGTTTCTACGTGTTTGCGAAATCGGTCGAAAACGAAAATCCGATTGCCACCCTCCGTCAACGTATGGCTCGTTCCATTGAAACAATTTTATATACGTTGCTAATAGAGGTGCCTTCTCATTGGTAGCATGTTGCAGCAGCAGTTGTCTCTAATTGGTCAAAATCTTGAGACGATAGGACACCATAAAGCAGCGATATTCAAAAACGGACAAATAATATAACGAATGAGGCGAAATATGGGCAATTCGATGCTGCCGTCATGTAACTAAAAAGGCACCTTTAGAAAAAGTGAAAGATGTACCACGTGACATAGAGAGGAATATCTGCACATCCGTTTCTTACGTTTGTCCGAGACGACTGACGTTTGGAGAAAAATCTCATATTGCCCTCTATTGACAGGAGAACAAAGTGAGACGTCTTTTTCCGGAAATGTCAAGTCTTGAAAAAAAAAAACAAATACACAAAGGTATTTTTACCGACAATAACGTAAATATCTTCGATAACGCCCGACCCTGCTCAGCGTAACACCTCATCATACCACATCACACAGTCTTTTTCACCATTACGAAGGAACCGATAAGTGTTGCTTAGCCTCCGTCGAGAAGATAAAAAGAGCGAGAATGGAAACCAAAGAACCACACAAAAAGTCGGGGAAAGTGACCTTCGAGTCGTTCGATCGCGTGGCTCGACGCGCTAATTGCATGCAACGTGAAAATATACTAATTTTCGAACGTTTGTCAAGAGCTTTTGTGTCATTAACACTGCGTCAAGCGATATTGCGGCAATTCCCGGTGTCATTGACAATCTCAATCCACCCAACTAACAGATCGTGGCTGTTTTCTAATTATGTCGTTTGATTGTTTGCTAGCACGAACGCGCTTCAGATCACACAGGCGAAGTGAAGGAGACATTGGCAAGACAGACGGGATAACAGTTAAATACGAGAGTACTCCCGGAATTCGATAATTTGATTCAGAAAATAGGAAGATGTTGAGTAAAAGAAAGTTCGACCAAATCTTTACGGCAAAATAGCTGAGCTTGCATCGCTTCAATCGATGAAATTCAAACGTTTTAGGCGTTCAAAGGCCGTTAGTTGGGTTGATCAATAGGTAAAAAGACAGAGTCATTTTTGGTTCTCAAAATAACGGACTTGAAGCGAATAAATATTGGCGAATAAATATTATATCTTTCGCAACGAGCATACACGATTCTCCACTCATCTATGTAGTTATCGTTACGCGGTTGCAGCTTTGTATCAAGTACACATTAAAAATAATGTCTTTCCTCAGTTTCTTGGGCTGGTGAGAGCAACGGTGGCGTCGGATCGGAACGACTGTCTCACAGTTTGCCGGGAAGTCCGGCTGATCGAAAACCCAATTTTGAAGTCATCGGAAGCGCCGAAAGTCTCGTCGGTCGTGTGAGTAGCAATTTCACCGAACACCAAACATCGGCCCTGCGATATGCTCTCGCACGTCTATCCAAACTCACGGAATTGTCGTCGTTAATAATTTAGCTGCGAGACTGTACTTTTTCATTGCGTTGAACAGCTTACAAGAAACATCACTTAAGTGTCGACCTTCGATTTTGTTGAAACTCATGTATGTGATAAAGCATTGAAAACTATTAGACACGTAGTTTTTTTTATCGATGGAAAAAGAGTTTTAAGGAAGCCACCCCTCAAAAGACCTGTCACTCCTCAATTTATTTTTTTTACGCTTTACATTAGAAGAGTTTTGATTATTGTTTCATGCAGATCGGTGGACTGCTTGTGGGTGAAACGGCAAAATCACCCCTCGACACGACTTTTCTTTGAGGGGTGACTTCTCCCCTTAAAACCGTATTTCTGCCGATAAAAAAATACGTGTTCAATAGTTTTCAACTGTTTATCGCATATATGAGTTTCAACAAAACCGAAGGCGGACACTTAAGGAGGTACACCAGCTTCATACAATGTTGCCATGCTAAACCATGGTAAAATTTCAAAATGGTGATAGATCAATAAAATTTGGTGAATATATTCTTTAGTATTATATATGTCAATACAATTTTTTTCAGATTTTTTCATTGTGCCGTTATCGAGTAATTGAACATTGAAGTTCACGTGTATAAGCATAGCGTTTTTATAGATATAGGTATATATTCCGGGTATAAGAATAAACGCTTGTGAATTATTTGTAAGAAAACGGCACAACCAAAAAATCTGAAAAAATTTGTATCTACATGAATAATACTAAAGAATATATTCACCAAATTTTATTGATCTATCACCATTTTGCTGAAGCTGGTGTACCTCCTTAAGTGATGTTCCTTGTTGGAAAGGTCGAGTTTCACTAATGAATATTAACCCGTCGACTGCACACTGCGCCACGAACCTCGGACTGGATGTGGGGTCGATCGGACCCCAAACGTTTTTCAGATCGTTGATTTCGATAAATATGCATTTTATCGTCGTAAAAAAATCTCTACCAAGATTTTTTTTTGTAGTCAATGATCCCTATTTCGTGTGTGTATATATATATATATATATATATATATATATATATATATATATATATATATATATATATATATATATATCGTCAGTATCGATGATGCAAATCTAAATATTAGCATTTGATGGCCCCCTTCACACCGTACAACTTTTGTCTGGAACATTTTTTTTCGACGTCGATAATTACCGAGTTATTTTGGATGACAGAAATAAGAGGGACACCCTGTATATATTTGACCATATATTTTTAGTATACCAAAATATATTTAAGTATACCAAATATATTAGTACATTGGTTAAGTATATCAAAATATATTTTTTAAGAAAAACAAAAATAAAGTGCCCAAACATTCGTTCAACGTGGGAGATGCGTTGAAAAATACGTACTTGTACGAAAAAAGAAATGGGGTCAGAACGACCCAGCGTGCAATCCAAGGGTTCAAACACAATGAATTTCCTTTCGACCGCAAATGTCCCCGATAAAAGTTCAATTACGACGTTTCCGCAAGGTTCTCTAGATGATTGACGAGAAAAAAAATCTACATAATTGAACGCAGTCTGTTATGAAGAATAGCGTATCCAGCTGAAATACGTCAACGAGGGATATTAGCTGTGGCTAAATTAATTAGTTAAAAAAAGAATCGAAAATTATGCAGTAAGTCTTATTAACATTTAGAGGTCGAGTTTTTAACGGAATAAAAAAAGATGTTCCTCATTATTCATCGGTGAAACGTTCAACTCTCTTTAAGGGAGCTTTTTACCATGCTGGGCTCAAAATAAGTCAATTTCTAGGAATTTACTTTACGAAAAGGATTATGCAGATAATTTTATCCGTTCTCTGGTTTTAGCTGTTTAAATTTCGGCCTATTACACCGAAAATTTCAACGGTAAATACTGATGGCGAAAAATGTAGCTTCATCCTGAGTGCTCTGAAATGAACAAAAACTAACTATAAGGAGTACAACTTTGCAGTGACCGTTTTTTTCAAAAGTTTAAGGCTTTATTATAAAAAAGTGGCTACAAATTTTTTAATCAAAGTACTGCCCGTCGCTAGCTACGACCTCGGCCTATCTTTCAGGTAGCATTCGAATCCCGCGTCGATAAAAGTCTTGGTCCTTGGAGGCAATCCAGGAATCGACCCAATTTTTGACTTCTTCGTAAGTACCGAAGTGCTGGTCAGCCAAATCGTGTGCCATTGACCGGAACAAGTGATAGTCGGAAGGGGCAATGTCTGGAGAGTACGGCGGGTGGAATAAAACCTCCCATTTCAGCGTTTCCAAGTACTTTTTCACGACATTTGCAACATGGGGTCGGGCATTGTCATGCTGCAGTATCACCTTGTCATGTCTTTCGTTGAATTGTGGCCGTTTCTCTTTGAGTGCCTTACTCAAGCGGATCAACTGACGTCGGTAGAGTTCCCCTGTGATGGTTTCGGATGGTTTGAGCAGCTCATTCTGCGTCTTCAAAAACTTTCTGCCTTCCGCCACCATGCTTGTTCTCGACCTCAAAATCTCCACTTTTGAAGAGTTGAAACCACCGCCGACACGTTTTCTCACTAATAGAATCCTCCCCGTAAGCATCTACAAGCAAACGGTGGGCCTCAGCCGCAGATTTCTTGATGTTGAAGAAGTAAATCATAACCTCCCGCAAATTCTGAGAATTCGGTTCGTAGGTTGCCATGTTTGAGTGCCTATAACTTTATAATGCATACACGTATCCGTTAGCTTTTTTAAATTGTTTACATTGGCAGAGCCTCTAGTTTAAAATGCCACTTTTTTTATTGAGCTAGAGCCACTACTTCGGCCGCAGTGGCTCTCTAAGTAAAACGGTCACTGTAAAGTTGTACTCCTAATAGATTCTTGCAATATACGATAGACACGGTACATGAGCCACGAGAAAAAGAACACCTGAATATCTCTGTTGGATTTGAAAATACGAAGTATGTACATACCGGAATTTGAATGGTTTGGAAGGACGCACATGTCTATCATAATTTTTCATTTTTTTTTCGGTTTTTGAAGGTCATCAAAGATTTTTAAAATGGAATATCATATTCTTTCCTCTTGCAAATTGTAGCCGGCCTCCAAACGAATTCAACCATGTAAAATAGTCCATGTAAAGTAGACCTTCAAATAATCAAACCAAACATACCAAGAAATATTGAATAAATAATAATTCAACGAGTTTTTGTCAACTTTCTATTGTCAATACTAACAGTTTCACGGAATTTTGTAAGGACATTGAGGTAAACAGAAACTGATGGGAAATTATGACGATCAGGAAATTGATCGTCGTATAAAATCACTTGCCAATTTAACAATTTTTTCCGTATGAAAAAGTGATTCACTCATAAAATGAATTACACATCTATTTAGTATGAATATCAAGCTGTTAAAACAAATATATGTTTTTCGATGTACAAAATGGCCGACTAGTAATATTTTCTTTTTTTATCTTTTTTTAAGCGCTCCGCGACGTGACATTTAGCATCCACAATTTTTTACCTACACCAAAAAACAAAAATTCTCGTCAATCTACATTAGAATACCTAGAGAAGTACGTATGGAATTTAAAAAACATTGTTTTATTCAAAAGTTGTAGGTATTTTAACTTGAGAAATGAATTTTCAGTGAAAAATTTCGTTACAACTGCTCATAAACTGCTCATAAAATGAAAAGTTTTCGATTAATCAGAGATTCTGTACGTACTTCTCTCCAAAATGCAATTAGGAACATAACTTTTAAATTTGAAGTAAATCGAGTGAAAGTTGTTGAAGTTATTTGTCACGCCAATTGGAGAAAAGCTGTTCCGAGAAGTTTCGAGTAGAATTTTGTACATCGAAAAAAAATTCTAACAGCTTGATATTCATACTAAATAGATGTGTAATAAATTTTATGAGTGAATCACTTTTTCATACGAAAAAAATTGTTAAATTCGCACATGATTTCATACCCGTTACTG
>OX101787.1:53945581-53973081 GCA_944452715.1 Ophion slaviceki | reverse complement strand
GCAACGGATATGACGAATCTACGAATTACGTATCGGAGAATAAATTGAGAAATGGATTGGAAATCAATATTGAGCATAGGCCTCATTATTTATTTTTTACTAATCGGGTAACGAATTTCAGAAATCAATTTTCATTTGTCAAAGGATAATGCATTATTCGTACCTCATACTACATTGACAACTCTGAAGTAACACGAGGCATGGTACTTATAACTGGGGAAACGAGAAGTTTGTAAGAGCCGAAGACATTAAGACACGACGCGTTCACAATTTGTCATAGAAACGTTCAAGGTTTTCGTAACATTTGCGTGTTTCGTTAACGTGTGAATTATTCGGCAATATCTCGTGACAACAATTGTTCTTTGTTGACGCTATTCAACATTGTAGCGGCAAATATTTTGTTTCTTAATTATCAGGTCAAGGTGTTTTCATATTGTTCGACTAGTTATTGTTGTTTCGTTTGTCACAATGTAGATAAAACCGCGCTCAAGGCGTCGCCTATTGTTATCGCAAATTTATGCTAAAATAGGAATGATAAAAGAAATCACCGCAGCACTCGTGTATTTGGCAGATTAGATATTATGTTGTTGACAGTACCGCATCGCGAATTATTGAGACGAATTTACGAAAATTAAAGCTCTACGAAGACCATTACGTGAGCGAACAATTTGGAGTAAGGATTATTCCGTGGAAGGACAACCGTAAAAGAGAGACACCGACAGCGACGATGAACGTGAGAATCATTAGGAAACATAATTATATACACTCAATTTTATCGTATTTGCTTTTCGACGTTGTCCTTCTTGTATTTACAATGTACCATATAATGTCTTTTTATACTATTGTAAAAAGTATTTACAGTTTAAACGAAGAGGGAAAATTAAGATCCATAGCGATCGTAGCGGATGTTTGAAAAATCACACACAGAGAAAAACGAGCGCGCGAGAAAGACCATCTTGCATACCAAAAACACCGCAAACTCGTGTGCAAAATGTATAAAACTGTGATCAGAAACGAAACTAAAACAAAGAGAAAAAAAAACGCCGTTGACCCTTAAAAAAACGTACGGGAGGAGAAAAAACTCGATCAATTGAAATCTTGACGTTTAAGTATTGAAAAATATGCCGTACACAAACTTTACACGATCGTTTTTTTAGTACCGCACGAATCCAGGAGATGTCGGGCCTCACACACAAACGAAAAAGACTCTGAATAACTGAAGACATTACGATATACGTTCGATTAGTTAAGCTCGTCCTCCTCGTTGAATCTATCCCTCCCTCCCTGTTAAGCGAGGAAAAAGGAAAGCGACTTAAAAAAAATCAACCGACCAAATATCACTGACGAGTGCCTGATTGTCCACGATATATTTCTGTCCTTGAGCCAATTTGTATCGTCGCACATACGTGCGAGGACGTAATGTTACCGCATACACAGTCACCGATACGCGAAATACCGAGGACACGCAAAAATGATTTGGCATCTTTTTTTCGACGACGAATACAGAATGGTCGAATCACATTATCACGCTTCATCTAAAAGTCGCTCGATCATATTTGCGCACAAAAAGTATACGATAAAATTATCGTCGAGCGACGTTGGGAATATTCATGCGCTGGGTTGAAAATAAACCATTTAAACGAAACAAAAAACTAAAAATGAAAACGGTAATCTGCCTGTATGATTACTCGTAGCGTATCAACAACATGACCGCCGCTCTGACTCTGGGGAACCGTGTGGTGAAAAAAAAAGAAACGCTTTTGCGAATTAATATTTACGGTCGATAATTTACACATATTTTCTTAAATAAGCAGTTATTGTTACATCCGAAAACGCGTTGACACGCGTGCACAAAACGATGTAAAAAATAAAGGTCGAGATAGAGAGGGAGTGAGAGATAAGTATCCGCGTGAGCACCGTTCAGCTTAGATTATTGTAAATAGGCGAATTTACATAATACGGTAATTTATGAAACTATTAGCCACATTTTTCGATTTATTTAGTTCTATAAGTGACAAAGGGAGAAGAAGAAAATAGTAAACTTTCGATCACGTTAGATAGGTTATATAAGTCAGTTATAACGTGTAAATTCGTTCGACGGGGATTTATACAGAGCGATGTATAACGTGTACATTTTATTCGAAACTATATATATACATATACGATATCGTTCTCATTTATCCTTTTGCACGAATTAACACAATGAAAATCGCAGTTTACAATGTCAATGCAGATTATCTGTTGATGGCAACGTTCGCGATGAGCGACAAGTGCAGAAAGAATATTTAAAAAATGATGTGAGGAAACGAGTGAAAGTTTGTGGAAAGCAATGATTCTGCCAAATGGAAACGATTTAACACGAAAGTTTGTTGTGTTGCTGTTGTCGTCGAGATTGTGCCGAATTGAAAAAAAAATACACGAGTTTCAAGGATCTCAATACATGAGCGTTTTTTTTCTCACTTTTACAAAAGTACATAATTCTTTTTTGTCAACGCGATTAACAAAGCAATTTGGAATATTTCTCCAAAAATATTCTTAGTAATCAATTTTTCGAGAGTCAAGTCGCCATTGTTGGTCAAATTTTCTCGAAGATGGTGCAATAAAATTCAATGAAAATGCCACATCCAATGCATTATTACAGCGCCGACGCGTTTCTGAACATTTTTCCATTCATAATTATGCAAATTGATTGCGAATTACAATCAGCATCGAGCTTGCGGGGCTTCGAGGAGAACTTTGCGAAAGAGCGCTTTGAACTATACTTCCTTTTTCATTTTAACTCCGTGCCCTCCAATGTCCCCTCTCGGCCCCTACTTCTAACCTCTAGGCTAAAAAACCGAAATCCATGAAAATGGTGTTCCGATGCTAATTCGCGAATAAAATCATTGCAATTACTGTAAAACGTAAAAAAAAGTTTCGGTGAACAAAAACAACAACAAAAAAACTTTGTCAATTTGACGAGATTCTAGCCGCCATGTTATGGACCGTATTTGAACAATTTTATGTCAGATAGGGATTACTATTGGAGTTCGTAGTTACCGTTGTTTAAAAAAATAACAGATTGGGAATTATTTTAAATCTGTACTTATAAAACCGTAAGCTTGGCGTGTTTGTACATTGAAAATATTGGCAAAAAAATTAATTGGTGCGATGAAGAATAAGATTATTTTTGGAATTTTTGTTTGTTCGTGCACGCATCACGTGAAAACTACACACGCAATTCGGATGGAGTTTTCAGAAAAATATCGGGCTTAACTTGAAGTAACATTTAGTTATTATTTCATAGCAATTGGCTCGCTCAATCAAAAGATATGCGAAATTAAAGTTTTGAAAAGTTCGACAAAATGGCATCGGTACGTATTTCAGTTGTCTGCGCGTACGTATTCGCGGGCACTGCTAGTACTAATTAAATGTAAACCTACGGAACCGTGATTTAATGCGGTGACTGGCGAAAACTCGATGGCTTTTTTCAATCGAAAAGACGTCCGTTTAATGCTCACAACCAATTGACTTGGTGGAATTGTCAAAATCTTTAATCTCATTGTATCATACGTATATTTCTATTATTTTACATAACAATATACAGACGGTGTACACGCATTGTTTGTGGGTATACTGCATTTCGCCGAAATGGGCTTAGGCTCACGTAGAAGTACACAGCCCTCACTTTCTTGTTCGCGTTTATCTTCGTGAGCTAAGATTTGACTCGAGCCGACGCTTCCGTGAAGCTGGTTAGCGCGAAAAGAGAAGAAAAACGAAGAGAAACGTAAGTCAGGTTCGATAGAGATTTGAAAGAATCAACTAAATGGATGAGAAAAGGGGCACAAGGAACAATACATTCGCTACTACTTCATAACTTGAGCTGCCTTTTTAGCTTTGATGAGCTCCACAAGTTCCTGCAAAGTGGAAAAGAAACAATTCACATTTCCGTTGAACAATAATTAAAAGTCGTTTTGTGAGAGGGGGCTTTCTAACCTTGTATCGTCTCATGCACTCCTTTTTCGTCCTCGTTGGTATGCAACTGGCGATCTGATCCCACCTGTCGGCAACAGGCGCGGAATAAGTCTTGAGAGCTTGCTCCAAGAGCTTTTGTTCGGCGGGCGTCCAAGGCTGCGAAGCAACGATCGTTGTTTGCTGTTGTGGCTGTGGCGCCTCGTCTTTCCTGACCTCGTCGGCAGTGCCGTTTGATATCGGGTTATCGAGACGCTCCGTAAAAGCTGGCATTCTCTCGTCAATTGCCTCTTTGCTCTTCTTCTCGGCGACAAAATTGTCGTAAGCTTTTTTATTAGCCTGCTCCTTGAGGCTCGATTTGCTGAAGTCGGTTGACTGCAAATCCTTGGCTTTCGCTAAAACCTCTTTGGCATCCCGTTTTATACCGTTCGCGGAATTGCCGTGTTGATTTATGAAATTAGCAACAACGTCCCAGCGTTGATTAGTGCCGGCGGGAAAGAGATTCACGGCTTTTATGAGTAATTGCAAATCGTGTTCGGTCCAAGGTACCAAATGCGCTTTCACTTGTTTCTCTGGAGTGGAACGCGGATCGTTGTTGGTTACGCCAACTCGCCTCTCCGCTTCCATTCTCTTTTCCGTCTCGGTCACGATTTCAACGAAAGCTTTGCGACCGTTAGCTTGCAAATCCTTTATGGCCTCTTCGAGTTGAGCGAGCTTGAAGAGCTCGCAAATTTTCTCCACGCTTTCCATATTTCTTATGCTCTCGGCCGGGGTCTGGGCGAAGTAATCGTTGCTCTTGCACAAATCACGAAGGGCCTTGCGTTCCTTCTTCAAGGCTTTTTTCAGCGTCTCCCTTTCCTGCTTGAGAACATCGTTCCGCGCCTTTTCCTCAGCGTCACGTTTCTCACGCTCTTCGCGTTCTTTTGCCGCGGCCTCACGCGCCAATCTCTCCTCCTCCTGCTGACGCGCCTTGGCCGCCTCTTGTTTCGCTCTCTTCGCCGCTGTTTTTCGATCCTTGTCCTCCTGCTGGAATTTCTTTATCCTCGGGTCGGTGTTGTAGGCTACATCGACGAGCGAGCGAATCCTCGCCATCTCTTCTTTCTTTCGCTTGGCGCGTGTCGCCTTGTTCTTCTTCTCGATCCACTTTCTCATGTCACGGCTGCGGAAAAAACATTCGGTAAGCACAGTCCTCGTGATGGAAAAACAAAAAAAACGTTCGCGTCGCGCCAGGTTACTCACTCTTGCCCGCTCTCTTTGTCCTCCTCGTCGAGGTACGAGTACTCTCGCCACGACTCAAATTCGTACCAGAAGGAGTAAAAGCGCTCTACTTGATCGCGCGAAGTATTCGGATCGCCCAGTTGAGGTACCGGCTTCTTGACGGACCATCTGGCGTTCTCCTCGAAGGCACGTCCCACTGTGTCGTAAAAATTATTTTTGGCATCTTTCTCGTCGGGCAAATCGTCGCTGAAATGAGAATCGACGCTGTCGTAACTGCGTCGCTTCACAGGATTGCCGAGCATCTCCCAGGCTCTCGTTATACAAGTAAAATAGTCGTCGTCCTCTCGTATCTCTTCGCCCATTGCCTTTCGCTTGTCGGGATGATGTTTCAGGATCTTTTGTTTGTCTACCGATGAAACCTCGTTAATGTCTCGTGCAATGTAAGAAAAAATCTAAATATATCTTTATAATGCTTACAGGCTCTCTTGATAATATCCTCCGTGGCTTTGTGCCTGAGCTTTCTGAGTCCCAGTACCGCGTAATGATCCTGTTCCTTCCATTCCTTGGGATCCAGCGAGCGCAAATAGTCCAAATCATCTTCAAACTGATCCTCCGTGTTCTCTTCGTCGCCGGACGACTCCGATACCTGGCCGGTCTCCGTATTCCTTTCGAATTGAGTCCTGAGTCTGGTATGAGCCACCGCGTGTAATACCGAAGTTCCAACAGCTTCGAAGTATACCTTGCGCAGTGCTAAAGAAAAAACAGGAATGCACCGTAGATATCGAATATCAGGCTTTAGACAAATTTCTCAAAAATTCGAATATTTTTCCCATCGATGGATAGAGCGGTAGTACTAGCAAAACGGAAAATACGTGGTCGAAGCGAATTTGGAAATCGAGAGCAATGTCTAGAAGACATTTCAGACAATTTTCGTAGCGTTAGTTTTCGAAGAATTCTTTTTTGGCCGATACAAAGAAGTAAAGTTGTTTTTTGAAATTTTCTGTGCAGTGTTCGACCGATGCCTCGCGGCTGATGGCCTTAAATATAACCTCCATTGCACGCGTGTGAAAACGCATAACCTTTATTACTCTTATTACTTACCGGATATCGTGTTGAATATAACGCATTCACCCATTTCCACAGTCTGTGTCATTTTGTGGCAAAGAATGCGACAAATGTCCCCACTGAATGAACTTAACAAACAGCACAAATTCGTGTCCTACAAGCTCACGGTCAAAAGAACGAGGACTCGAGGCATGGGCAAAACGCGCCGCTCCGAACAATCTTGTGTGCACACCACGCACGTTTGGCTCCCTCCACTTTTCAGTGTGTTTGATTTTTCGCACTGTTCTCTCTCTCTCTCTCTCTCGTTATCCACGCGCGGTTTTTCCTTCAAGTATCGGACCTTTTTTAATCTCAGCTCAATTTGTTGTTCGCTTCCTTTTGTTTATCGATACTCAAAATCGACTTTTTTTAATTAATCGATCAATCATTGCGCATAGCGATACCGTCGATCTCGGAACTGAGGAGTCGTGCACCTCGGATAAATATTGAAGCGTCGAGCGCGACGCTCTCACATAACCTGAACGACGGTAGCCTATCGGATAATCGCAGGTTATTGGCCTGTTTAATTTCAAACTAATTTGAATACTTCGAACATGAAAATCTTTTTATATCGACAATGAAATATCACTGAGGAAATATTAATAGGTGCTATTTTTAAATTCCTAGTTGACGCCTTTAAACCGCGACCTCTGAAGGATATTTTATGGCCATTTGATCTTATGATACACACAAGATCATGTTACGGTGATTGGCTCTGCAAAATAATCCGCCGATTTGGACAAAAACAAAATATTCAAGCAAATTGATATGGTCTTTGATAGTTTCAATTAGCACGTAAATAAAAATCAATTGTGCGAGTTATTTCCAACATCAGCGCCGCCTTGAATATAATATTACAATAATGAAGTAAAACAAAAGGTACAGATATAATCGGCGCTAGCAATATGGTGCCATCTTGAGGTTGTTGCGTTAAAAATAGCGTAGATGGCGCGCGTCACCGAGAGCATGCTCATTGGGGTGTATAAAAATAGTCCAAAGATATTAACAAAAAATAAAGTATTTATTCAAGATAAGACTGATAAGTATAAAAGTAATAGAAACGATTCGCCGCGTTCTCGTGCACCGGCGGTCAGATGGGAAGGGCGGCGAAAATGTCGCTACGCCAAACCGTGGAGTTTGTCGGTGAAAGAGAATGGAAACCTCCCCAGCAGAGTAGCAGAGATTAGTGGGGAGATGCACAACGCGGCCCTTTTCGGCGTGCCTCGTAAATGGCGCTAAATCGCGGCGGCGAGTTCGGGAGTATGATTTCGTGATCATCGCCTCTGTCGAGGTTGCAGATTCCCTTGTAGCCGCGCGAGTCCGTGATCACCGCTCAAGTTGGTATCGCAGCAGCGTGAACACGAATGGGTAGCTCGGTGGGGGAAAAGTCTCTGCCCCTCGCTCGCTCGACAGGCGAACGGAGCGAGGTTTTCCGTCCGATCGAGCTCGACATATATGTGTGGCCGTACTGTGGATTGGAATATGCATTAAATGAATTTCAAAGTGAAAAACATGTATCGAGATCATTGTTTTCTCTCGGTTGCCCGTTTATGCCGAAAATGCGGGTTAAAAAAGTTAACGACGAACCGCGTTGAAAAATAAAACGCCGAAACGACCGTGAAAGGTTCAAAAAGAAATCTTGAGCCTTTGCCGCGATCGTTTCGGCATTTTTTTTCAACAGTAAACATTATGGAAAACCGTGTATCATAAATGTTTCTTTATCTGCAATGAGCGTCGTGGCTGAGTTGTTAGCGTGACGGATTACGATGCTGAAGGTCCGGGTTCAATCCTCGGTGAATCAACTTTTTTCTCTTCATTTTATATTCAGAAAATTTCGAACTTACTCTCGCTTTAGCTATTCTCGCCTGTTCAGGCATTATTTATGATATTTAATTCGTATATGCTTAATAAAAAAAAACAAGACATTGCTACCGGGGATCGAACCCGCGTCGTCTACACTCAGAGCCCGCACGCTCATATCTCAACCGCGAGGCTCTTGTGACTGCAAACCTGCCTTACGTATACAGTAGAATCTCGATTATCCGAACCAATTGGGACCGAGACTAGTTCGGACAATCAAAAGTTCGGATAATCGAAACGTGGGTTTTTTGGGACGAGATCATCAACAACACCTTTTTACATTAAAAAAAATACATAAATATATATTAAAATTTGACATACATATTAACGTTGATATATATATATATATATATATATATATATATACATACATACACGGTGGGCGGAACATTGCCGTCTAAAAATAAAATTTAGGTCCCTTGTATCGTGGGGTATCCGAATAACCCCCATGTATGTCGCGCGACTTTTCATAGTTTTCGAGTTATGAATTTTTTACTGCATTTTTGAGAATTTTCGACCTGACCAATTGAAAAAAAAATCTTTAAAAAAAGTAGAAGACTATCGAGATTTTTTTTGCAACTGAATCTTTATGAGTAGTACTTTTATGCATAAAATAATCAGCTTCGTAACTGTGATGAAGGTTATGAAAATGTTGGTCTAAAGTGAAAAATTTACGTTCGGTAAATTATGACTTAAATTTTCAACTTTAAATCAAACATCTAAACAGGTGACTTCATGGTTCCTAATTAGGCCCTAAGAATGCGCCAGACTGTCAGCTTTCATAACCATTAAAAAGAGTAGTACTTGATAGGGCTACTTTGGCTACAATTGACCTTCAATGACAGCGAGGTGGAAAATTCTTATAATTACCCATTTGATTAAAAAAAAAATTTGCCCATTTTATCATTCCTAAGGCTATTTAGTTTGTTAACTAACCAAAAATGACTGCAGGGAAAGCTAAGATTGAAACATTTGGAGGTTTATTTTTTTTAGTTTAATTTAAGTTTAATAAATTTTGCGCGATCCGTTCTCATGGATCAGGTAAAAGCTCGTTTACGCGATCCGTTCTCGTTACAAGAACGGATGGCGCAAAATTCATTAAACTTGAATCGAACTAAAAAAAAATAAACCTCTAAATGTTTAAATCTTAGCTTTCCTGCAGTCATTTTTGGTTAGGTAAATAAACTAAATATCCTTAGGAATGATAAAATGGGCAATTTTTTTTAATCAGATGGCTAATTTAAAAAATTTTCCACCTCGCTGTCTTTGAAGGTCAATTGTAGCCAAAGTACCCCTATTAAGTACTGCTTTTTTTTAAAATGATTATGAAAGCTGAGAGTCTGGCGCATTCTTGAGGCCTAATTAGGAACCATGAAGTCACCTATTTAGATGTTTAATTTAAAGTTGAAAATTTAAGTCATAATTTACCGAACATAAATTTTTCACTTTACACCAACATTTTAATAACTTTCATCACAGTTACGAAGCTGATTATTTTATGCATAAAAGTACTAATCATGAAGATTCAGTTGCAAAAAAAATCTCGACAGTCTTCTACTTTTTTTTTAGATTTTTTTTAATTGGTCAGGTCGAAAATTCGTAACTCGAAAACTATGAAAAGTCGCGGGATATACATGGGGGTTATTCGGATACCCCAGGATACAAGGGACCTAAATTTTATTTTTGGACGTCCATGTTCCGCCCACCCTGTATATTTATATATGTGTGTGTGTGCGTGCGCGCGCACGCGCGCGCGTGTGTGTGTGTGTGTGTGTGTGTGTGTGTGTTTTAAACACCTGAAAAAAGTCGAGTGCCTTTTAAAATATTTTTTTTTAATAAAATCGTCCATTTTTAATTGACGAACGGCTGCAACGCGTCTTTGAGCGTCTAAGTCTCGCAGCTGTTTGAGAAGGAGAAGTTGCGTTGGGTTGCTTATTGTTGCTCACGGTGGTGGCAGCGAACAACCATGTATCTTTCGCGCCAACGTTCGGATAATTGAGCTTCCGGATAAACTAAGTCATCGTTCGGATAATTGAGGGTTCGGATGATCGAGGTTCGGATAATCGAGGTTCTACTGTACACACTTATCCAACCTTAAAAAAAATCGCTGCAGGACCAACTGCATATTGTTTTTATGACCCCAAAGTATTTTTGAAGCCAAAAGAAAACGATTTTTCCAAATTCCTAGAATGGTGTTATCCCTTAAAGAAAAGAAATTGATTTTTTGATCATTGTAAATGTATATCCCCTCTTAAAGACTTTAAAAGAATCTCGTACGTGTTAGCGAAAATCGGCAGAAAATTAGGAAGCAACTCGTCCACTTCTTTGATGTTCGCTATTTCGGTGTTCGCTATTATGGACCATCGCTCGTTTGCCTATCTGAGATCAAAACTGTCGAAGTTTGTATCCTCGATATCTGGCTTTTTGCTATAGATGGTATTACCAATATTAGATACTCACGTCTTTCTATTTCGGAGATGTGAATGTTCAAGATTGTTTAAATCTGTGTTTGTATGACTCAAACTCCAAACAAACTCAATAGGAAAAAGAAAAAGTTCCGGAACAAAAATAATATCAAGTTTTTTTTACGAAAATCTCATTTTTTTCATCTTTAAATTTTCTCCGAATATCTCCGCAGCCGTTCACTCAGGTAATAGGAAAAAAAGAAATTTCCGAACAAAATAATAATAACAAAAAGTTTTTTAACGAAAATCTCATTTCTTTTCATCTTTAACTTTTCTCCGAATATCTCCGCAGCCGTTCACTCAGGTCGTAGGAAAAGGAGAAATTTCCAGGAAAAAAATAAGAAATCAGAAAGCCAGGAACGCTACCAACGGGACCATCTCATCGCTTGTAGAATATACGCGGTACTTACAATTCGCGGCCGGATGGATGATTGGCTTGTTTTTGGGGATAATGCTTTATCGCTTGATGAAAGTATGAGAATTAATATAATAATACGAATATAAATATATTTCTGCTTACTTTTATGAATTATAATTTATTTGGCATAAGGATGGGTGTGAGTAAAGCGTAAACAATTTTATATAAGATAAATAAGTTGTAATTTAGATATATTATTATGTTTAAATTAACGTATAAACTAAAAAAATAAGCGACCTGAGTGCGCAATACATTTTTTTGTATACATTAATAACGCAGAGAATCAAGAACTAACTTAGCATTGAAATCATCTAAAAGCCTCGCGCGTGCCGTCGGGTGACGTCACGCGCGAGTCGTGCTCAGATTGCTTTTTCCCTCGAAGCCTTCGTTTCGGCTTGGCCGCACATGAACGTGCTGCTCAGCGTCCATGCATTGGTGTAGCAGCCGAAGGCGCGGTCGGGACGCTTCGCCTTGCTCGGCTCTTTCCGAAGATGTCCGAGCATCGCTCGCTCACGGACACACGCTACTACGATGGGTGATGGGCGCGTAAGAAACTAGAGAGGGGGTAACTTTTACGCGCGATCTGGCTGCACTGCGTCCGAGCTCTGAGTACGGACGGCGCGGCTTCGATGCCCGTAGCAACATTTTTTTTTGTTATACATATATGAATTAAATATAAAAAATAATGCCTAGACAGGTGAGAATAGATAAAGCGAGAGTAAGGTAGAAATTTTCTGAATATAAAATGAAGAAAAAAAAGCTCATTCACCGAGGATTGAACCCGGACCTTCAGCATCGTAATCCGTCACGCTACAACTCAGCCACGACGCTCATTGCAGATAAGAAAACATTTATGATACACCCTTTTCCATAATGTTTACTGTTGAAAAAAAATGCCGAAACGATCGCGGCAAAGGCTCAAGATTTCTTTTTGAACCTTTCACGGTCGTTTCGGCGTTTTATTTTTCAACGCGGTTCGTCGTTAATTTTTTTAACCCGCATTTTCGGCATAAACGGGCAACCGAGAGAAAACAATGATCTCGATACATGTTTTTCACTTTGAAATTCATTAAATGCATATTCCAATCCGCAGTACGGCCACACATATATGTCGAGCTCGATCGGACGGAAAACTTCGCTCCGTTCGCCTGTCGAGCGAGCGAGGGGCAGAGACTTTTCCCCCACCGAGCTACCCATTCATGTTCACGCTGCTGCGATACCAACTTGAGCGGTGATCACGGACTCGCGCGGCTACAAGGGAATCTGCAACCTCGACAGAGGCGATGATCACGAAATCATACTCCCGAACTCGCCGCCGCGATTTAGCGCCATTTACGAGGCACGCCGAAAAGGGCCGCGTTGTGCATCTCCCCACTAATCTCTGAGAGTAGCGCTCTCCACTGCGACCTCGCTCTGCTGGTAAGGAGGGTCCCGTTGTTGTTGGCAACCTCCGCAAGCAGACGATATAACATTACTTTCAAGGAAAGGAATTCTTCGAGGACCACGTGTACGGTCATTCGGAGGAAAATAAGAAAATTTAAACCAGCTGATTTAACAATAAGCCAAACGACGCAGTGATCGATGCTTTATAGTTTCAAAATATGATGTAGATATACATCAAGTTGATTGTTCGTATATAAGACCTAAAATAGTTGTCGATAACCGAAACAATGGGGAAAAAGCGTAAACCCAACATTCACAATGCACAGGAGATAGAAAAAGCCCCATCGATGCATCACAACGGTCAACCTGCCTTCGGCGTTGTGGAAATTACGGATAAAATGTCGAAAGATGTTCCTCCGACTCTGACGAGAAGATCCAAAGTTGTCGATCAAGAAAATAGTGAGTATCGTTATTAGCTTATATATTTAATCGGATGTTTTCAAATTACACTAATTCGTCAATCTCCAAAAATCAATTTCATATTCCGATAAACATCGGAAATATTCCCGAAATGTAATTTGAGTAGAATATTTGCCGACGAAAATTTAAACACGAGTTATATTTTCATTGACGAATGATACATGTTAATTATCGCTGTGTAAAAAATGACAGGTCTACCTGCCGCGTCCGAGCCCACGCTAGGCAAAACATTGAAGAAGAAAAAAAAGAAAATGGGTCATCCTGTAGTCGTCGAGGACGCAGGTGGAGAATTTCCGAGTATACCGTTGCCACTGCGTCACAAAGTAATCACTCGTCCGATCGTAACCTGTGTTTCACCAGGTACATTTGTCAGATGCAAAACAATTACCAACGAAGGAACCGCGAATCGGGCTCGCGTTACAATTGCCGAGAGCATAAAGCCGAGCACCGAGACGAAGAAAAACTCTCAGAAAACTAAAAGCGCAAACCACGAACCAGTGATCATGGAAATAGAGGAATCGCAAGTTATTCCATGCAGACAGTCTAGCTCCGACACGCCAACCGCCAAAAAACCCATATCCGTGGAAAGTGTCGAACCGTCCGATGTAGTAAACTCGCACGTTTCCGAATACTCCACTCCTCTCGTGAATGCGGGAGAAAAAAATGAGAAGCAATCGCCACGTTTCTACTGCTTCAGAAACAAAGTACTGGTGATAATGGAGGCCGATTGTAAATTTTGTTTTCACGGAAAGTTAAAAGTCCGGGTGCTGTACGGCACTGTGAGAGTCTACGGTTATGCTATGAGCGCCGCCCAAAACAATTCATTTCCAATTTATTCGCCGAGAGCCTACAGTCCCGTCGCCATTGAGGCGATCGACGGCGAGACGACGAACAAGAGTCTGTCGAACATTTGGAAAATTTTGGGCGAAGAGTGCGACGACGGTAAAATGGCGAATCGTCTGCAGTCGGATGTAAGCTGCATGGAGGAAGGATGGGCTGTCCTATTATTGGAAAATTTCGACGATCGACTGACGAATTTTCTCGCTGCGCATTTTCCTCACCATCTTTTTCCGCGGATCGACGATCCGTCGAATCACTCGTGGCGGGAACCGCGCCGCGCCGAAATTGTCCTCCAGTCAAATTTACGCTTCGACGATTCTCACGAGAAAACAGTGATAGACTCTCGCGGTATCGACGACGTCGCCGACGCGATCCGCTATGATTGGGAGACGAAGGAAAATTCGCGAACGATCGTCACCGGTGGCAAGGCAGTCGGTAAATCCACGACGGCGCGTTATCTCGTCAATAAATTGCTGGGAACGTGCGAGTCCGTTGTTTTCCTCGATCTTGATCCTGGCCAGGCTGAATTTACGCCCGCCGGTTGTATGTCCCTGACGATCCTCGAGGAGCCCCTTCTCGGACCGAATTTCACGCATCTCCGGACGCCGTACTTCCAGCTTTATCTCGGTAGGATCGACGTGACGCGTTGTCTCACGCATTACGTCGAAGGTGTCGAGAAACTCGTCCGCCGTCTCAACGACGATCCGAGGCTTTCGCATCGTCCGGTTGTCGTCAATACTATGGGTTTTTGCAAGGGTATCGGTTGGGACGTTATGAGCTACGTCATCAAAGCTCTATTGCCCACCGACGTCATTCAGATAATCTCGAAGCGATCGAAGAATAATTTTGACGATACGCTCAGTCGTCAGGTCATCGATCGTCAGGTAATTTTCGGATAATCGCGCAATTTCGTGATGTATCTATTGGGTACGTGTAACAAACGCTGCCGAGTTATTTTTTTTACATCTACTTTTCTTTTACGCGAAGAGTCTCGGATGGATGACGTGGAGGAGAGGCACGAGCATTATGGAGAAACCTACGAAGCATCGATTACACGTTATTTACTCCGAGGCCGAAACAGGCGCCGGAATCGCGGAATCTTGGAACCTTGAGGCACATCAACAGCGCAACCTCACCATGATCTCTTATCTCAGCGAAATCGCCAATATCGCTGACCCCACGATATCTCAAGTTCGCGGTCTCTCGTTGACCATCAATGCCGCACCTCCCTACGTGTGAGCAATGATTTTTGCGTCTGCTAACTTACTTTTTGCTTTGACTCGCAGTTTTTTTTTAATTTTTAAATTCAATAGACGTTTTTCAAGTAACGCAAAACTTTGTTTCCAAAGGGTAGCTTTATTTTTTCTTACAATGCAGTTCTTTATAACATGTTACATTCATCCGTTTTGATAATACGGCGATTTGTTTTTTTCTCAATCGATATTATCGTCGTTTCTACAGTACAGGCTTGTTTTTCTAGGATTCCATTCGCCGGAATGAGCGTTTCAATGGTTGGAGCCTTTGTTCCCCAGGTATTGTCGGCAATGAACGGAAATATCGTTGCTTTGTGCGGCGTCGATGCAGAATCAACGGACAAATCCGACTACGCGAACAGTGTATCATCACCTTATCCGCGAGTTCTCGTGAAACCTCCTTTGTCCACGTGCTACGGTTTCGGTATGTAATGTAATGTCATCAGAATCAACAAAATGCAAACTTTCCCGTCAAATCCCTTACGAACTATATCAATTGGAAAATGTTCCAAAAAAATCTTCACTGCTTCGGCGATAACAAAAAACAGTGATTTTCCAATTTTCTTTCACAAACGAATCCGTGCTACGCTTACGCTCTTTTGTTGGATTTATTCCTCATGCTCGCGTTCGTTATTCTCCATCGAAGCTATGATGTTAGTAAATTCGTTTGTAAAAAATATTCGAAGCGTCATCCACACTGAGCGAACGAGAGACAACATTGTTTACGTTCCCTAAAACGCGAGAACTGTTATAATCCTTCTTTCACGTTTGTACACTGATTCGTCTACTGCGGCTTACGAGTCGCCCTCGCTCAGGACGCACCACGGTCGCAAATTGAAGAAAAAAAAACGTGTTTTCTATTCGCCAGGTATATTGCGTGGCGTTGACATGGAAAAAGAACAAATGTTTTTGAACACGCCTCTCCCACCGTCCCACATGAAACACGTCAACTGCCTCATCGGGAGCGTGAACGTTCCGCAGTGTCTGTTGCAATTGAATCAGCAGGGCGCGCCCTACACCGGGAGCGAGTACGACTTGCCGACTAGTCGTGGACCGCGCAGAGGATACGTACGAACGCGTTATCAAGTCGCGACTTGACCAGGAGCGTAAAAAAGAACATAATACAAAAACACCAAGAAAATCATAGCAAAAAAGTGTAAAATCGGAGTTGCGTTTTCGTTCCGCGGGCTGTTAACAAAAAAGAAGTTTAAAAAGTAAAGCAAAAAAAATCCATGCGCTTCGCGAGTAAAGTTTCACAAAATAAAAAGTTAAAAAACAAAGTTATTTTCTCTAAAAAAAAAAACTGCCGTCTTTTCTTTCGCTAGGTAGATTCGTCGTTGCGAGTGGAAAAAAAGTTGCAAAGCGGCCTCATGATTTCCACAATGGTCTGCACGCTCCACGACATGGCGACGAGCTTTTGTCGCTTGGTGGCGCACAAGTTCTTCACGTCGGTGTAGTGTTTGGGAAAGCCGAAGATTTCCTCGAGCTCGGTGATCCACAGTGTGTCGTTCGTCTCGTTCATGAGTATCGGCATGAGGGCGTCTCTGCCCTGTCTCAGCGAGTTCACCCTGGTCGTGACGGTGCGTATTTTTTTCACGAGTGCGTGCCTGTTGCAATTGGGGGTGAGTACGTCTTCGAGATCCTGGGTGGACAGAGGAAAGGAGACGATCGGCAAATTGCTCCAATACAATCGTGGCCTGTGTTGGGGCGAATAGTTTGCCGAGTCGATGAGCTCGGGCTCGCGTCCGAGATGTTCGTTTATCTCTCGGCGATATTTACTGGGCATCGCGGCAACGTTCTCAAACAGCCAGAAAAAGTGTTCGCCGTTGATCGTCTCAAGAAGCTTCTTGATCCGGCAATACTCGAAGAACAGTACACCCGTGCCGTTGGGATCGTGAAGACCGAGACGCAACGGATTAACGAGGCTGAGATCGTTGCACGGTGAGCCCCCGATCAGAAGATCAATCGGTAAGATCCCGCGTATCTTTTCCTCGCTGATCGATCTAACGTCGCCCAATCGTTCGATCTCGCGGCCGTGATGAGCGGAGCTCACCATCTCGGCGTCCGGGTCAATCTCGCTCGCGTAATAAGCCTCAATCTGTATGCCCAATTTTTTCAGCACCACCAGACCCGCGCTTATACCATCGAACAACGATAAAACTCGAATCTTGCGCTTCTCGCTCTTGTTGTAGAGCTCCAGATGTTTCGCCACCGAATCAACGTTCGAACGAAACAAACGAGCCACTCGGTCGTTCGCGCCGTGACGTGGCTTGAGGAAACCGTTCTTCGTGAAAGTCCCGGACAGATCGCAGACGAAACACAGCCATGGATCCTTGAGCATTATATCCTCGTAGAACTCGGGAGCGACGAGATACTTGATGCAAGCCGTGCAATAGACCCGCGGGCAATCGTCCCTATCGCACATTACGACCGTATCCGAGCCTGCGCATATCGTGCAAAAAAAGCACTTTCCATCGTCCCCGTACGCGAATATCGTTGGTTTGTACTTTTCCGAGCATCTCTCGCACAATTTACCCACGAAGAAGGGATGTTCTATACTGTACTCGTCTCCCGGGCAATCCTGCAAGCACATCAAGCATGTTTCTTCAATTTTCAGCCCGCGGGCCTCCGCGCGTCCGACGATATCGCTCTCTTGGATCGCGTGTTCTCGCGCCGCTGCCACGGTGCAGTTGCTTCTGTACTTGCGCAACGCTTCGACGATACCAGTCGGATATCTCTGAGGGATTTCGGAATCACCGGGAATTCCGGGCAACGAGTTATTCGCCGGACGGGACGCCGAGCCGGAATTCTCCTCGTCGCTGGTTTCGAACCAGGCGAATATCTCGTCCATTCCCCAGTTCTCCGCTTTGTACCCGTACCGAGAACAATAATCCCGGGCGGCGTCGAGGACGCCTCTGCGGTAGCACTCCCTCCGGCAATTCCTTGCGTATTCCTTCATCAGGGAGATGCCCTTTTCGAAGGAAAGGAAGAAACGATGATTGACCTGTGACATCGTGTTGTCGCCGTACCATACGATCCACTGGCAACCGAAACTCGGCTCTTTCATGCCGCAATCGCGATAGTCCACTATAATCGCTGGCCACCATACCTGGCCCATTATCTTGGCCCACGCAATCACACCGGCTTTTTGTTTCATCAAGGGCAACTGTCCAGCCGCAGGTACCAAAGTGTTCTTCGTCGTGACGTTTTTCACGGAACTCGAGATTTTCGTGCTCGATAGCGCTGCTTTTTCGGCTTGCGTCCTCAACTCGGACGAATATTTTTCCGACGTTTTTTGGTTTGCTCTTTTCAGATCGTCCAATCGTGGCTTTACGTTCAGCGGATAAGGATGGAGGATCAAACGATCGATATTTTCGAGGCTCGTCAGGTGTTTCTCAGCCCAGGCGTGATAGGGCTTCGTAAGAGGCCCGAGCTTCAGTATCTCGTCGTTGATGAGCTCGATCGTCTCGAGACAAGCCCTGTAACGAGGATCTCTCGAGTTGTGCTTCGAGCCGAGAGTCTCGATCATACGCTCCCGCAGGCAAGTGGAGAACGATTGAATCTGCGTTTTCCCGCGCAAGTTGGAGATTTTGTACTCCCAGATCCAGCACACCCAAGTTTTATCCGGCAGCGATAACATACCGACGTCTTCGGGATCGACGATAAACGCGGGCCACCATCCCTTGCAGTTGCCCCACACTATGGTGCCGATCGCTCGTCTCTCGCTGTTCTCTTTAATCGCGATGAAATTTCGCGTCGACAAACGCGTCACCCGTACCGCGTCGTCTGCCGATCTACGACGTTTTTCCGTCATCGACGTTTTCGCCCAAGCAAGCTCCTCGTCGCACACGCCCGCCATTCTGCCAGCGGCGATAACAGCGCTGTCTGCCGATCGCCGGCGTCTTTCCGGGACTGTAATCTCGCGGCCACTTTGCGGGTGCACTTGCGAGGCTGGAGCGAGAATCGCAGCAGTCGCGGTTTTGCGGTTCCTCGCCGATGCAATCTTCTCACCGCCATTTTGGTATTTTTCGTGGACAGCCGATGCTTCGTTGTTTGACGCACCTGGTGATTTTTCGGGCGCAACTTTGTCGCTCTCTCTCAACGCGTTCGTCGTAAAATTTACTTTTCTTGTTAACGGTTGCCCTTTGCCGGAAGTAGAGTTTCTCGGAGTTTTCGTCGGTATTCCGGCGACGAGCGTATCATCGTACGACGATGAATCTTGTTTGAGAGTCTCGATGGTCGAGGAGAGGACCTCGTCGTCCTCGAAGTTCAAATCTTCAATGACATCGAACTCCGGTTTCATAAGATCGACACTCTCGTCGATGGTCTCGAGTAGAGATTGCGGAAGATCGGTTAATGGATCGACCAACAATGATTCGTCGATATCCGAGTTTTCGTAATCATTTTTCGCCACTTTATCGCGCATTCTGCCGCCTTTTCGAACATTCTTCTCGTTTACACTCGCGGTCGAAATATCGGCGTGACACTTCTTCGGCCTCTCGCGCGATTTTTCCGTTGAGTCCGTCTCAATGGATTTCTCAAGGACGAGACTGTTTGTCTCACGAGCCCTGGACACGAGTTTCGCCAGTTTGCGCGCTCGGTGTTTTCGCTTACGTTTTCTCGCGATTCTCCCGATCCCTCGTAACTCTTTGCTTCCCGTTCTCTCGGGTGTGCCTTCTTTCTCGTGATTATCGTTTTCCGAGGACGAATCGTCGTCGCGCGTTCGATGCTTCTTCTCGCCCGGAAACCCTTCCGGCTCTCCGATTCCGCGATTCTCGAGTCCACTCTTGCACTCGTAAACATTGTGATTTTCTTTGCCGTTGCAGACAACGTTGAAAGGATTGTAGACCACAGTTTTTCTCGCTGCGGACGGATCGGTGTTTCTCCTTCTGCGAAATTCCTGCGAGCGCTGGCTCGATTCCTCGTCGGGGCTGGACGCGACGAGCCCGTAAGAACGCTCGCGAAATACACAATTCACGAAATACGCCGAACGTATCTGCGTTGATCGTGAACTCGTTCTTTGCACTCGGTACAGTCTTGATTTTTTTCTCGAGCCCCGACTCGCCGAAAGTTTTCCAATCGTGTCGCATCTTTCCTCGGTTGTTGCCGGCTCCGCGACACATTTGCTCGAAGACGTCACCGGTCCAACGATCAAACCAAGATTCTCCGCGCACACCTCCGACCACACGCTCCTCGCCGCCCACTGTCTCGTTCTCTTATCGTGAACTCTTCGCCGATCGGATCGTCTCGGTATCTGTGAACAAAGTTGACCACGGTTATCGCGGGCTCGTTGAAACTCCTTAGAATCTTTTACAATGCGCACTCTACGGACTGATCTTCGTTGCGCATTATGCTTTTGTTGGAGTGTTACTTTTTTCAAGCTTTTGTTGGAGTCTTGCGAAAATGCCAGCGTCCTGATTGAGGGGGGAGGTACCTTTGGACGAGGAAAAAATTGGCTGATTTTCATGATTTTTTTTCAAGGGAAACATTTATCCACTATTTTTTAGAGTTAGGGCGTTTTATTACTGCTTTTGGCTGTTACGTGGTATTTTTTTATCGATCTTTCAAAATGGCGGAGGTATCGCAAACCTTTTGCTAAATTTCACAATTATTTAATATATGATTGCAGTGCAATTAAACGTGCCACAGGGACATTTCGTTTTTTTTTTCGGCTTGATCGTCTCTCCTTACGAACATCAGCAAAATTGCGGCAGTCCTCAATCGCGGCATATTCACTCTCAAGAGCGTCGCTCTAACAAAGTAAAATATTAACAAATACCAGTGAAGGAATACAAAAAAACTCGGAGTAGGAGGCTTAGTCGATGTTGCCACTCACGGAAAATTTTTCTTCAGAATAATAAAAAAGATTAATCGAAATCTAGTAAATGCGGTTATTGGGTCGTTTTTTATTCGAATTAACGAAAATTTTCGTAAAATCTGTTTTTTTATTTGATTCTACTATTCCAACGATTTATTTCAAATATGTTGATTTAGTTGAATCAAGATTTATTCAAATTCGTTGAGTAATGAACAATGTATCGGCTTCGAATAATCTTGATATTTGGTATTATTTGCTGGAAAGAATATGTAGTCGCCTGGAGTGAGTAGGTCTGCTTGAATTTTTCAATTTGAATTAACTAGCAAATTCATAGACTTGGTAGTCCGCTCTGTGGCCGGAGTGTGGTGAAGCGTTCGCGGCTTATCCCGCAAGCCATTTATACTCTGAACGAGCATATAATCGAGAAGATGAAGAAAAAAGATCAGTGTCCTTCAACATTGTCAGATAAAAGGATCCTCGTAGTCTCATTAATTGACGAATCATTCACGACCATTGCAGGAGTACTGTGTTATGCAAAAGTTGAGGAGTCCGACGTACCAAGAGTTGCTAAGGATAGGGCCAACGTGCCGCAGTTCACGCAGCACCGACAAGCTCGCGGTGGAGGCATTTGCGAACTCAAAGAACAAGGCAAAGCACGATATTGCCCGAGTGATGCTTGACAAATTCGTGAGAAATACGAGTTTGAAAAAGTCACACAACTCGATGATCCACGATGCCCGACAGGCTGCGATCGACGTCACCAAGCACATGGTAAAGCTCAACATGCCGGGCCTGAAGATAGCGAAGCCATCAATAGCAGTCAATGAGCCGGTCAGCAGAGCGAAGATCCTCTATGTCGATCTGGAGAATTACAGCGGTATAAAGAGAACCCTGGTGACGACGAAGCCCACCGTGGCTCTGGGTAATTCTCATCTGGTGTTGAAAAGTGCTGCGAGCCACTCGTCAGGCTAGCCGCAGTTTACCTCATCCACAAGAATTAATGCCCTGGCTCAATGAGACTAGCCAACAAACAGGAGACCCTCAACGACGTAACGAACCTGCTCGGCTTCAGCATCCGATATCCTCTCGAATACCCCAGAGCCTATGATCGTAGTATGCATAAGAAGTTTATCCTAAATGCATGGATCATTAATTTATTCGATAAAAATTCCTTTGACAATTTCGATTATATTGATGTTCTTTTAGTTCTTCAACAAAATTTAAAAAAACGAATTTTCAAGTTTATAAAAATAATAAAAATTTCGAAAACGATTTATGCTACAACAAATGTAACAGGTGCTATTTCCGCAGGTTTCGATCAATTCAAATGTCTGGAAATACTTTTCCCTGGTCAATACTAATTTGAAACTATGGACGTATAAGGTAGTCGGCCCAGTGGCCGTCAGGGTCCTAGTGATCGTCATGTTTACGCATTAAATAAGTATTTTAAGATAAAAATCAGTCCTTCGTGCAGATCTGTGGTATATTAGCTTCCAGAAGGTATTTACTACGTTTTATTACATTTTCACACCTGTAAGTATACGTATAAAAGAATTATCAAATTAAATATATTCCGCTACAACGTCTAGCTGTCATTTCGGCCGAATCCTTCATTAGGAGGTTAACGTGAACCATGTCACATCTCGAGTGATTTGAGAATGCCTGTGGACTTGCGTGAAGTAAGTTTTCCTTCACGTGATTAACAAGGATTTTAGTTTTGCGTTCAGCATAAAAAATTATACTTTTATGTTAATTTCAACGAATTTTCATATATGACGATTACCGGTTTAGCAACATAAACACTCTGCCGATTAATCGCCACGGCTGTCGATAACTGGGGCAATGTTAGCAAAAAAAGAGTCTTACGAATCGAATATTAGTTTATAGAAAATTAGAAAAGAAATATTGGGTCCGTAATTAGCATTGTCTGAAGGATCCACGGACGAGTAATCGTCATAGACATATTCGCGATAGTAAAAAGATATACATATAAATAAATGTTGTCGATTACTGGGTTGTGACCATGTCGATAACTGGGTATGTCTTGAACACAGGTGAACAGCACTCGATCGAAGTAATATTAAAAATTATTTTATGAAAAAATAGCTGTTTATAATGACTACAAATAAATAAAAATTATAATTCTGACGTAATGAGCAATAATTAGTTTTATTTTTGAAATTAATAAAGTTCCATGAAAGAGAAATTTATGTTTAAATTAATAAAAATAGAGTAGTAGATATAATAGAGAGTAAAATTATGTGTAAAAATCATAAAGTTTGTGACAGAGTGCGTAAAAATTATTCTGCCGTTCTATATGCAGACATAATCGGGTCAACAAAGTCCTACGAACCTTTGCATAATTAGTTAAGACCTTATATACCTTCGGATGGTCGGAAAACAAAGCTTTTTGGGATTTAAAAAAAATACTAATAAAGCAATCATAACGAGGTTTCGAGGGTACATTTCACATATCTGTAGGTACCTCCAACGAGCTGACTCGTTGGAGTCGTACATGTGCACCCAGAAGAATATTCTTTTCCCCGTAATCTACATGAGTTTTGCTACCGAAGTACGCACGATTATTATAAAATATTTACTTTTGTACGTCTAGCCCGATTTTTAAGAAAGTCCGCATTTTCGACTGAAACAACTGCCCTTGTTCGTTTCCAAAAATCGCAATTGTAAAACAATTGTAAAAATCGTGTGTACATGGCTATAAAATGTATCTAAGAAGTTATAGTTGAAATTTGAAGTCGATCGGTCAAAAAATGCAGGAGCCGTTCGGCCGATTTTGAAAACATTTCTTCATGAAAAACGCGTTTAAAGTTTTAAAGCCATTTTTCTACATGTCTTAAAAAAATGTCCACCTAAAATAACTTTTAAATATTATTTTCGACATGTTTATACATAATTTAAGTCAATAAAAAAAAAAAATTCAAAGGTATATAAGGCCTCAAAGCAGTTTGAACGCATGTGACAATTAGTGGGAAGTTCCCATGGCGATTACCAGACCAACTGTCATGGCGGCATGACGATGACTCGTACAATAGCACCTTATAACCTTTACGAAATATTTTCTCGAAAACTGCACCAGACACGGGAATTTCACAACGACCTTCTTCTTCGTAATAAAAAAAAACTGATTAAGAACGACTTAAAATAACTTTGACTCACTTTCCTAGTTAAGCTATATAAATTTGCAAAGTCAAGCGATCTGCTTAAGGTGACAATTACTGGGTCATCTGCCTTAGTTTCTACAGACATATTTGAAATTCACTTCTCTTTAAACTGAAGCTCAACGAAAAAAGTTTTTTTTTACTTTCAAAAAGATATGAAATCCCTTTGAAAAACTTTGAAAAGGTAAAAAAATTATACCAAGTAATGAAAAATTCGCCCGAAAACATTATCGCTTGTTTTACCATACTAAACGTTCTGATTTATCTCAGAATATACTTTGATTTCATTTAAACAATGGTTTTATTATTTTTTTTTCAATTATAATGTACGAAAACAGTGAAATAACTTTTTATAAAAAAGTCGAGCACGTTTACTAAATATTTTGTGAACAACATTATTAATCCTTAGGAATTATATTTTAATAAATATTTTATTTTCATTAAAAAAATCATCTTACTGTTGTTACATAAAATTGGTATCACCATTATATAAAAGTACAACGGGGTACGACACAAGTGCACTGGAAATGCTGTGCAACGACTTGGCGTGCATGGTTAAGAAAAATACCTCGCGAAGATACAGAATTTGCCGTTTCTTCCGCCCGCGTAAATAAGTTTTGCGACTATCCATACAATATATATGTATGTGTGTATGTGTTTTCATTATTCTCAATAATTTAAACTAACTTAATTATTATCTTTAATCATTACACCAAAGTCTATAAAACGAAATATATTTCATGCAATGTGTAAGTAATAGTTGTGTGATCAATTAGAAAGTTTATACTTTTATATAACTTTTTAAATTGTGAAAATAAAATAAGATTTCAGGTGTCGCATAGTCTAGGGGTACATCACTACTCCCGGACTTCACAGGTTCACGAATTTGTCCAATGAATTGCGGCAGTTTATATTTTTTGAACCTACGAGTTAAGGAGTTACGGTGATTGGAGCGAGTTCAAGATAAAAGCCCGATTTTTTTTATAGCATCGTCGAGACCTTCGTCCATGCGTATGCGGAGTTTCCACGAGATTTGCCGTACACTTTCCGAGTTATTAATTGTTAAAGTTGGTGAATTAGTCACACGTAGACGACAAAATGTGCATGTCCTCTCATATATCGATTTTTTGTGCTACTTGGAGCCAAGAAACACGTAAAAAAACTGATGGTTGCGTTCGTTGAATCTTTGTGATCGACAAGGCACCTTGAATTGGAAAGCTCACCGCAGAAATAAGCAATACATTCAGAAATAAAGTCGCAAAAACCGAAGTTTTCGAAGAGCGAGACTTCTCGTGACGTAACAGCAGCCATCTTGTTCGACGTGTGGCAACGCCGGATACCCGCGCGAATTTGATTCGTCTATCGGATATTTTTACCGCGAATTAAAAATATGATTGTGCGAAGCCGTACATTTTTTAATGGATTACAAAGGGCCTTTCGTCGATATTTACTTGAAGTTCTTTTACGTACAGCAAAGGCATCCCAATTTTTCTGACGACATGTCACACCTATACAACACATCTATATATAAATTCAGCATGGGAGAACTGTCATATAAAATAAACGTTCCTTTTTATACCTGCAAATATTGTGAAAATTGGGAAAGGGAAAAATAACATAACAATCGATTAAATGTGTTTTGACTTTGGACAGATTGGACATTGGACATTGAGGTTAACTTCAACGCGACGTTTTTTATTTGCAATCGCAATATTATCTTTTCATTTTCTAATTCTTGTCCGTCAGAATCTACATTTGTCTCTAAACTGGACTTCAGGTACAATCCCGTTACTCTTTTGATAAACTTCCACAGTATTTTCATTCTCCATGTTAACCGGCTACACAAAATAATAAGCCGGGCGCGTGGAACCGATGACAGCCACCGAAAATGCGACGATGCTAAACGTCAACGATATGGCGTCCTACTGAAGTCGAGTAGTAGATTATTAAGGTTGTTTCCATATTATAAAAATAATAGGAAACTCGAAATTCAATGCTTAAAAAATATTTCTCGATAAATACGCCAAATACATATATCTTAAACGTGGCGGTATTGCGGCGTGAAATAGACTCTAAGTTTCCTAGCATGGTCATCAGCGTACCTCCTTAAGTAGTTGAGAAGACGAAAATCTTCGCTGAGCTTTCTTTTAAACTATGCATGCCAAGTCGTTGCACAGCATTTCCAGTGTACTTGTGTGGTACTTACGTTGTACTTTCATGTAACGGTGATAGCAATTTTACGTTACAACAATGATAAGACATTTTAAATAAAAATGAAATATCTAGAAAAATATTATTCCTAAGGTTTAATAAATTTGTTCACAAAAAGTTTAGTAAACGTTCTTTGCTATTTTATCAAAAATTATTTCACTTTTCTTGTACATTGGAATTGAAAAAATATACTAAAGCCATTGTTTGAATTAAAAAAATATACTAAAGCCATTGTTTGAATTAAAAAAATATATATTCTAAGATAAATCGGAATTTTTAATATGGTAAAACAAGCGATAATGTTTTCGGCGGAATTTTTTTTATTACTTGGCGCTCTTTGTTTACTTTTTCAAAGTTTTTAACAGTCTTTAATACGTTCAAATCAATCATGTAAATTGATAAAATACGTATTTATTGCAAGGTTTATAACAAGGAATCTTTAAAACAAATTTGAAAAATAATTACTTGGCTTAATACTGAACCCTTAAACCCTTCGCGGTTATACGTTTTGGATATAACAACTGGCCAGCGTGTGACCGCGAAGGTTTCCGACCAGCCCTAGATCCAAATGTGCTGAAATGATCCTTTAAAATTTAGATCTAGTTCGTTCCTATGCAAATTTTCGAACACGGAAAATTAAACAAAAAACGGTACTGAAAGTGAGAATTTTCGGATGTGCCAAATTTGGAACATCAGGTCTAAACGGTTTAAAAATATCATTTCTTAGTTACAAAAATAACAGTATATTTATTTTTCAATGATTACATAGGCAATATCGTCAACCTTAAGCGAGTACAATTTGATTTGCGGTGGAGTGCGGTAAAATAATTGTTTTTACTGTTGAGACATAGAACAACGTTAAATTTTTTAAAGAAAATTTGATGTTTTCTGACTTGCGATTACTTCAATTAGAAGTCGACCGTAATTTTCTAAATAATACCCATCAGATTTGCTCCACTCAAAACCACCTTTCTCGGTGCTCTTCTTTTTTGAAGTTCTTCCTCGAACATCAGTTGCATCGTACAATGCTGATTCTCTCCTCTGAACTTATGTCCGAATTTTTCGAGAAGCTTTTCTACTGCTGAGTTCTGGCTCTTGCACGAAGATGAAAAGCCAGTACAACATGGTCGATGATTATTATAGAAAAACTGCGACAGTGAATGTTCTATACGACTCAGAATGAAGTTTTGAGTCATTTATAATAATGCCTATGTATATTTATGTCGCGAAATTATTTATTATTACCATTAATTAATATTACGTGTTGCCGACACCCGGCCACTTCACGGACATTGAGGTTGGCAGCAATGCTCCTCATTC
>OX101787.1:53898506-53945381 GCA_944452715.1 Ophion slaviceki | reverse complement strand
ATAATATAACCTTTCGAATTAGGGGGTTATGAGCGTTTACAGGTAGGTCCGCTTACCGATTTACCGTTACAGCTAAAAACTTTAAACGCGTTTTTTTCGGAATGACTTTTTCAGAATCGGTGACCAAAATATCTCAAAACAACTAAACCGATCTGCTTCAAATTTTACAAACATTTTTTGTATATCAAAAGGCAGTCCATAATCGAAGGATTTTTTTTTTTCAATGCATACTTTTTTATATCAAGGAAAATAGAGTGTTTTTTTCACCCAAATTTCGACGATCACTTTCGATCGGCGACCATTTTTTCAAAAATCATTATTTTATTGAATCCTTCGACCCAAACGAAAACTAAATTCATTTGGTTTTTTTATTTCAAATGATTTGTTCCCGAGCAGGAATTATCACCGCACAGGACCTTTTTTACACAGCGGTCTGTGCAATTTACTGTATCTCCGTCATTTATAAATATTTTCCAATAAAAAAATTGTCAACATACTTGAAATGATACCCTTTACTATAAAAAAAAGTTAAAAACCTGCACCCATTCCCCAAAAAAACAATTCACGAAAACACCTCTTTTTCCGGCCGCGAACTAGGTGTAACCCGTTAACGATTACCATTACTACTATAATTGATAATTGAATCACTTTGTAACAGATTATTGAAGTAACAAGTCACCACAAATACCAAGTGTAACTAATTACTGTATAATTCAATTGAAAGCTAATCTGATATAAATCAATCGATTGCATCTCAATCCAAATCATTTTATTTGTGCGTGTTACGAAAATCCGAGTTCCAGTTCTTGCAATTCACGAGCGCGAGTGGACCTTACATGTGGTAATTGGTGTAATTGCACGTTACAGCAGTGTGCTCTGTTTGCGTGTCCACCAGGCACAACAGTTCTGTGTTTCTAAAGTTGATATTTTCTCCCTTATTATACCATCAACAATACCAACGTAATTAGATTACAAAGTATTTGAATACATTCCAATCAAATTACCTTGCAAATACACCATAACATATTACATAACATGTACTGAGTAATTTAATTACAACGTAATGAGATGCAATTCAATTATTTTACTGTGTAATTGACTCATTTTGTAACCAGATTAATAATCAAATTACAATGTAATTTAGTTATGTCCATCACTGCTGCGCGTTCGTTCACCCAAACGATCCACCGAACGTAGAAACGACCCGGTGAAAAGATGCCTTTTTTCCGCACGCCTGAAGCAATGAGAAATTGAAGACACGAGGTGGCGGCTGGTCGATTGTCAGATTTGCACGGAATGACTCGTGGAAAAGGACCTAAACGGGGATATATGCATCGAAGCGAGAATCAGAGTGAGAGGAAGCAATTAGGTATTATGAAATTCTGTTGAGTTTCCCGCCCTGCAGCCATTTTCACATCCCCTCAGGTCTCCCCCCCCCGCTCACCCTCGCCCCACTCTGTATTCCTGCCTTCCTCATCTCTTTCTCTTTCGCACATAGGCACAGTATTTCCACCATTCCGTGATATATATCCGAGCAAAACGCATATTGACCGCAGACCAGGGAGCGACGAATACGAGAATCGCGTTATATACGCAATCAGCACGATTCTCAACTTAGTTATAACTCGGTTAACAAGATAATTACATCGCGGTGCACATAACGCCCCCCCCCCCCCACCCCACCCCCCAACGACCCTCGTATGACTTCTATTTCCCTCTGTTCTTGTGTTTCCAGCCGGTTTAACACGATTATCCAATTTTATTACTTATATATACAAATGTACACACGCCTACCTACATGCATGTATGTATATATGCTGAAAGGTGATTTTGAGATGACGTTTAACTTCGAGAATCGTCCTATAGTAGCCAATTGTTCCCATCCACGTTATTATTTAAACTGCGATATCTTTGAAATGATACCCGGATAAATGTAGGTACGCGTATTTATACACTCAGATGGATGATTTATTATGTGCTCATAAATTGGCACATTAGAACATGATTTATTGGAAATGAATAAATGTTTACTCCTACGGAGACAGCTTTTATGTGACTGCAACTACAGCATTTATTCGGCGTCACTAAATATGTTTTTTGTTACGTGCCGATTTTTCACATCAATTAAAAGCCATATTTAAAATAGAACACTTGAATAAATATTCCCTCAAATCAAATAAATACTATTTCCCAATCACGAAAACCTCTTATTTAGCGACTACGATACTAATGCGTGCATGCGCACTTTGTCCTTAAGGCGTTACCTCCACTTGTAGCGCAAGAAAAGGCCGTTTTCATGAATTTTTTAAAGAATATTACAAAACTTTTTTAATCGACCAATATACCATCTTAAAGAACACATCTTGAAGAACTTTCAGTAATTTTTTTATTGAAAAATATTACATTGTTTAGTGGCAAATGGCCGTCAATGAAATAATGTTTTTATATACACGGTTTGCGGTGACCAACATTGCGGCGAAGTGGATCATCTGAAAAAAAAATGCGGATGGATTTAGTCAAATATAAGTATAAGCTAGTCTTTAATCGAAGGATTTTAAAAAATATTCATTTTTCACAAAATGGCGGACAGTCAAAGTCAATGGTTCGATTTTAACGAAAAAAACGGCCGTTTTTTGGCTATGAAACGGCCATTTTTTTCGAAAAAAAAAAAATCGAACGATTAAGGACTACATTTTTATGTATTAAATAAGCCTGCAAAATTTCAAGAATATCGGTTCATTAGTGTTCGAGTAATCTTGGTCACCGACTTCAGAAATGCCATTTTGAGAAAAACGCGTTTAAAGTTTCAATTTCAGTTTACACGAAGAAAATATTTTTTTTCGTAAACTTACATAGAGTCATCTGTTCCGGGCCCATACAGAAGTATGGGCCCGGATACTTATACTTCAAAAAAATGCAATAAAAAAAATCGATTTTTTCAAAATCGCAAGTGGAGGTAACCCCTTAAAAGCCATATTTAAAATAGAACACTTGAATAAATATTCCCTCAAATCAAATAAATACTATTTCCCAATCACGAAAACCTCTTATTTAGCGACTACGATACTAATGCGCGCATGCGCACTTTGTCCTTAATAAATCTTTTTTCTATGTGTACGAAGATCATAAGAAACTGTCGGTCACTAAAGTTAGCGATACGTTTGAAAAAAATTGAGACCCGTACTCAGAACAGAGTTATGTACTCATGGCAAACATTGCGTAGATATTATGGCTACAAAATGACCTTCCTGCATACACATATACGCACACATGAGGTTGTTATGCGCGAATTTTCGTTTTTGTACGGAAAAGCAAAGATACACTGAGAGAATAGTTCATGGTATTTACAACAACCTATATAGGGTCGCCTGTCGTAACAAAAATGCCAGCATTCAGCCATTAAACGGTTTGCTGATAATCGGCCAATAATTCGTCGACCAGCATTGGGGTACTGTAGGCGGATGAACGGCTTGCCAGATCTATGCCAGCCATTCGTGGGCCAATACTATCGCACCGATAATATGGCGATCAGCATTGGGGTATCGTAGGCAGATGAACGGCTTGCCAGATCTATGCCAGCCATTGGTGGGCCAATACCATCGCACCGATAATATGGCGATCAGCATTGGGGTATCGTAGGCGGATGAACGGCTTGCCAGATCTATTCCAGCCATTGATGGTTTGTTTTTGGGCGTTTTGCAAATGCAGGTCGTTAAACTGTAACACGTAAAAACAAGGGATAAGGTTTCGAAAAGCATATCCTACTGATGAAGCTGAAATTTTGCACCGACCTTCTTTTCAATATTTTAAGAGAACCTTTAAAAGGATATTGGCGACTAGCAATAGTTTTCGATATATCGGATATTGAAAGTTATTTATTGTACTGCGCTTCTACTATATTATATAAATCCAAACAAAGCCATCCCACATGGCAAGTGATATGCACATACGGGCGAGCACTGTTTGCCAGGAAGCAGCGCGGCCGGAGGAGTGGGGGGTATCTATGGGATATATAGATATACTCGTATGGCGTGAAATAATAAACTTTACAATGCGATGTATGGAAAACTATTGCTAGTCGTCAAAAATCCGTTAACGGTTTCTCTTAGGATAATGAGAGGAAGTTCGGTGCAAAACTTCAGCTCGATCAGAGGAGTATGCTTTTCGGAACTTCACCCAAAACGAGCGAGTTATTTTTACAGCCTAAATGGACCAAAGAAATTGTCGGTAAACTTTAATGTCACGAATAAAATTATCGGCATAAAAGTAAGGAACGAACAATGGGTTCTGTAAGTGTTAAAATGGCTAAGTGGGTAGGGCGCTCGACACTAGAACGAAAGGCGCAGGTTCGATCCCGATGAAAGGTAAAAATTTGAACAATGCAGAAACTGTTTTTAATGCAATTATTCTATGTACATGGACATAAGTAAAGCATAAGAAAACAAAAAAGATACTACTAGAATTTTTATATTCATAATTTGTCAATTTTTTGTTTTTCATTTCCGGCAGAAGATCCGGCAGCCGTTGCTGGGCCAATATGGGCGTATGATAGTTGGCCCAGTCTTAGCAGCCATTCATGGTTTCCCATTACCAACCATACATGGTGCGGATCTGGCCCGTTTATATAGCCATTACCGCGCCATCGTTTGTTCTCTGGCAACCAGTCGTGGGCCATTACTGTGCCGATTGTAAAACCCTATTTGGGATATCGCTAGCGAAGTCCCTTCATCCAAAGAAAGTAACGGCATGGGCAGCGATTTCAGTAAAAGGAATTTATTCGCAATTCTTGGAATCTACGGTAACAGGAGAGAGTTACAAACAGCTTTTGGAAACGAAATTCTTCCCTTATGCAAAAAAGAGGGGACTGGTTAAAAATGTTTACTTCATGCAAGATGGAGCAACGCCGCACCGGACTCATGAGGTGTTTGAAGCTATTCATCACGTATATGGGATTCGAGTAATCGGTCTCGGGTACCCCAAATTTGCTCAAGGCGGACTAGAATGGCCTCTGTACTCACCGGACCTGAACCCTTGTGATTTTTTCTTGTGGGGTTACATTAAAGATCATTGTTACGCTAAAAACCCCAGCACAGTAGAAGAACTGATCGCGGCCATCCAGGAAGTGGTTCGCGGCATTACGAACGATATGTTGGACACAGTTTTTCACAGTTTTCAAAAGAGAATTGATTTTTGTGCACAATCTAACGGTTCGCACTTCGAAAATATCTATCATTAATCACTGTACTTTTTCGTTATTTTTATAAGATGTAATAAAGAGAACATAAAAAATATTTGACTAGGTTTTATTTATGTGCGTTTAAAACTGCAGAGTTTCCTCTACTTAAAGCAATTTGACTTTTCCGATTCTGTGCACGTGTTTTAAAATGACAGTCGATTAGTTTCAGCAACTTCCTATTGGACACCCTGTAGAATACCAGTTCAACATTTCTCCTTGTAGTTCACCTTCTGTTCTTGTAGGACACACATAACTATGCATTTGGTAGGTCGTATCATATAATATGTCATGCATCTCTATTATATGGTAAAAAACTATTGCGAATGGCCAGAAATCCATTTAAACATTGATTACTATTACAAAAAAAAAATATTTGTGCCCAAGTTCACCTAAATCGCAAGTAACAGCTATTCGGAAGTACAGCGGGAATTACTTAAGTCTCTAGTGCCATATTTGTGCTCAAGATGCCAAAAGTACTCCGTAGCGTAGTGGCAGTTAGGTTCGATTCCGATTAGGCGAAATATTTTCTTCGAAACAAATCATTACAGGAGGTCAGGGAATGGCGAATGATAATAAAAATTATCGAGATAGAACTCTCAGTTGCGTATTTTATTTGATTTTGGATTTATGAAAATTCCGTGCATTTAGTAGACTGACATTGATGCCTTGTAGCAATATTTGAATAACATACCACATACGCATTTAGCAGGTCGTATCTGATAGTACAAGTCACTATAAACATCGTCGCAAATCACAGAAAACATTATGAATCGATGTATATATATTTCAGTTCACTATTAGAATTTTGTAGAAGTACATTTTTGATAGGATCTGGGAATATCCATTTTATGAAAATCTGCTATATTACATAGCATTAACCCCTTGACTGTGAGTGACACGCATAGGGGCAGAAAAAAGTCGTGCCATTTTTGTGTCGTGACACGTATAGGGGCATTTGAAAAACAACCTATTTCTACTGCATCGATTCGATTGTAATTTGGTACATCATGGTTTATGGGTCGCTGAATTTGAATTTCACATCAGATTTCCAAAATTCAAAATGGCGGATCCAATATGGCGGACGCAAATTCGAAAAATGGTTTGATTTCGACGAAAGTGCGTACCTCATGGTTTTCGGAGTCGCTGAATTCGAATTTGAAATCAGATTGTCAAAATTCAAAATGGCGGATCCAATATGGTGGACGCAAATTCGAAAAGTAGTTGGATTTTGACGAAAAATTTCGAATTTGGATCCTGACTACAAGTATGTGAAGCTCGGGTACAATATAATGAATAAAAATTTGGCAAATCATGCATGACAAACTATTCATAATAACAAATCTAAAAGAATACTTTTTTGGCGTTATGTCCCGCTCTTAGCCGAACCCAGAGGCACGAATCGAGGACGTGGCGGTTGTTGACTCCATTTTGTTATTTTTGTGCTTTTTGTATTTTTAATTTTTGTGTTTTTTGTATTTTTAATTTTTTTTGCTTTTTGTAATTTAATTTTTCTGTGCTTTTTGTATGTTGATTTTCTTTTGTTTTTTTGTATTTTCAAAATTTTTCAATGTAATTTATTTAAAATTACTTTTTGCATTCTTCGAATTTCCTTTCTTTTTGATTCTTGGAATTTCAAAAAATTTGTTTCTTCCTTTTGTACTTTGAATTTTTTTTATTGATTTTTTCATTTTATTATTTTTTTTGTTGTCTGTATCGATTGTTTTTTCTTTCGTTTTTTGTATTCTTGAAATATTGAATTTTCAAATTTTGTATTTTCAAAATTTTTGAATTTTCAAAAACCGATTTCAGATTCGGATTCAGCAACCCCAAAAACCGTAAGGTACTAACTTTCGTCGAAATGGAACCATTTTTCGTATTTGCGTCCGCCATATTGAATCCGCCATTTTGAATTTTCAAAAACCGATTTCAGATTCGGATTCAGCGACCCCAAAAACCATAAGGCACTAACTTTCGTCGAAATGGAACTATTTTTCAAATTTGCGTCCGCCATATTGGATCTGCTATTTTGAATTTTGGAAATCTGATATCATATTCGAAGTCAGCGGCCCGACAAACTTTATACTGAGACTTTAAAGCAAATCTATGAACATTTTTTTCCAACACAAAAATGGCACGAAAATCTCATTTTCACCTCACTCCGAAAGGGTTAAAGAATAAACGTATCTTTGTAAGATTGGTGGTCGCGGTTAACGTATGTGCATAATTCATGCAACTCATAAATTATCAATAAGCAGTACTATACTTTTGGCAGTAACTATGGCTATAAAGTATTATTGCCCCCTGAGGGAAATATAAAATACACTTAAAATATGTTTGGGAACACCATACATTTCTCTCAGTGCACGAGATAAGGCATATTTACACTTTTTTTGTGGATTACCTTTGATTTTTTGGAAATACAAAGAGAATTGCCGATGAAATTTTAATATTAAGGCCTTAGGCCACTCGAGGATTTTCCAAAAATCGATTTTTTTTCTTTTGTTAAAAAGGTACCTTAGTAGGGTAGGCTGGGGTCAATAAGAAAGTTTTTGAGAAAAAACGGTTAATGTAACATCATTTTATAGCCTATCGGTTTGGTAATGGGCTTTAATTATAGCTAGATTATCTGGCTATATGATAGCATTATTGATTTTGCCCCTTATATGCCTTTAACTTAGGTAGAGCCTATTTAGAAGCCCTCGGAAAATGATTCTCTGAAAATGAACTAAATCCAGGTACTGTTAGTGATGTGTATGAAGTGATAAAGTATGTTTGTGTGAATAAAATATGCTTCCAATCAAAATAATCAGTTTTATTACTTTTAGTTCCAGTCTGAATATCACTGAAGGTATATTAAGGTTCGTCAATATTATTTTACTTTTCGAACGATTTTTCGGCATCTAAAAAAGAAAACAAGATTTGGAAAATTTGCTTGCGTATGAAATGTTTGTTCGGAGTCAATAGAAACCCGTTTCAATTGACCGTGAACCGTTTATTTCAACTGCGCCTACACCGTCGCTTCTAATAATTTATCAAACAGCAAAAAAACCTAAATGTCGTAGGTAATCGGCGCTGTAAGGCAATTTAGCAATTGTAAACAACGCTGAAAAAGGAACAATAGTTTTGGAGCAATACGCGAGATACTAATATTCAAAAAAATTACTTTCTATGTCAAAAAAGCGATGCACCCGCATAAAAATGTGTGTGGGGGGGGGGGGGGGGGCAGGTTCCGATACGCAAAGCAGTCTCTTCCCCTATCGGGGCCGCATTGCTGTCACTAACCGTCTTCGAGTTATTCAACTTGTTTCATTTGACCCGTTTTTATCGACGTCTGATTATTCCTCAATTGTTGTGGATTTCTTTGTTTATTTATTTATTGGTTATTCGTCTGCTTATTCATTGTAATTGTCATGTACGGTAAAGCGTAATGTTACATAGCTTGAGTCCTATTTTCGGCTCTAAGTTGTGTTTCTGTGAAAGATTTATTGAAATCGATTGACAAAGAAATCTTGCGAGGTCGATCTCTCCGATTTCGATGAAATTTGGCATGCTTGTAGAATGGGTAAAAATAGGCGACACGTATTTTTTTATATCTGCGGAACCCGATTCTCAAGGGGTGAAACGCACCCTCGAAAATAGGGATGTTTTTCGTTTTTCGTCGATAACGTTATCATTCTAATCTCTAATGTATAGTACAGAAAAAAATAAACATTGTTGCAATTTGGATTTTGTTCATATCTCGTACCGTTAAAATATTATCGACGAAAAACACCCCAATTTTCAAGAGTGCATTTCAACCCTTGAAAAATCGAGTTCCGCAGATATAAAAAAATACGGTCGCCTATTTTTACCCATTCTACAAGCATGTCAAATTTAATTTAACGTATGCAGATATACATATATATAAATATTCCACCGGACTCAATCCATAATTATACTACTGGAAAACATTGAAAAAGCATGTATTTTTTTTTTCGTTTGATCGTTCAATTGTTTCTTCCGACGATTTTCCGTGGGTGCTAGAATGTAAAATGCAAATATCCGGGTCTATGTATGAATTCCGGAAACTGAATGAAAAAGTACCTCGTTTCCTGAGAGAGAAATTGTACACGCCCAGATATTTCTATATACGCAATTTCGCGGCATGTATGCAACATTCAGGGCCTGTGTGTTCGTAATTATTAAGCAGAGTTGACATCAGTTAAGGTAAAAGTTAAATTGCGCGAGACATAAATTCGTATGATACGAGAAACCACGACGGTGTGGTTTTATGTAGGGGGCCAAACTGTATTTGAAAGACAGAGAAAGCAAAATAGAGATAGAGAGCGGGAGAGGAAAACATACATGTGCGAAGTATGTGTACAATATACATAGATACACGGTGCATCTGTATATGTGTAATGTATAAATAGACATTTTTGTTTATACATGTTCGTTTACGTATACATTTGTGTGTGTGTGTATGTCTCTCTCTCTCTCTCTCTCTCTCTCTCTCTCTCTCTCTCTCTATATATATATATATATATATATATTTGTTATATATATATATATATATATATATATATATATATATATATATATAACAAAAATATATATATATATATATATATATATATATATAGAGAGAGAGAGAGAGAGAGAGAGAGAGAGAGAGAGAGAGAGAGAGAGAGAGAGAGAGAGAGAGGGAGAGATATATACATATATATATATACATACACATAAGGAAACGGGAGAGGAAAACTTCCGTGTCGCGAATAAATTATAACTCGGATATGAAATCTATGTGAGCACGAGGAAAGAGTGATACATGTGTGTGTCCGCGGCTTTACAGTGCCACAAACTTTCGTGAAAATGTGTATTTGTGTATACACAATCTATATACGCATGTATACCCATGTCTGCATACGTATATATATTATATACACATATCTATATAGGAACACAGGGTATATATATATATATATATATATATCTACATAAACGTGTTGCATCCCTTTCCACATCTTTCCTCTGCCCTTGTGCGGTAAACCCTATCAAGTTGCTCTTCGTATGTAACCACGTGTGTATCCACCTTGATACCATATATGTGTATATATATATATATATATATATATATATATATATATATATATATATATATATATATATATATATATATATATATATATAACCACCTTCTATCATAGAAGGAGCCAGTTCACGCGAACATTACGAAACCTCTGAAGCTGCTTAGACTTCGCGAATTCTAAATTACAACTACTTCAAAGAGATTATATACGGTCGTGACTATATGTATATGTATATACATACGTATCTACGGTGAGGGATGTTTTGTCTGTGATTTTCGAATATTCACAAAATTTCTTCGTACATCGTTCCTATTAACGAAACCGAATAGAATAATCGCATTTTCAAAGAAACGGTTTGCTTGACTGAACATTCGGTCGCTCAGAACTCGAGAACTATTGAATTGTTTCCGATTAACGGAGACTTTGTCCTTGGAGTGCCATATTTCAGGTGTTTACATATTATTTTTTTAAAGGAAACGAGTAAAGCTTTTTGAGTGCGTTTTTTTCTTGCTTTTATTCATGATATAGAGAACGTTAAAAAAAAATTTTTGGAAAAAAACCAAAATGGCGGCCGTTGCAGCTCCGCGAAAACAGGTCCTCAAATCGCGGGAGGTAAACGGCTGACATCAATACCCCCTCTTTGTTGATCTGAAACACAAATTCAAAGCATATTATCAATTTGTGAACCTTTGGCCATGGAATGACGGATGGGTTTTTCGTTTAGTACAAATTTCGGAAAATGGCGGCAATTTAAAAAAAATCGAATTTTCGGGTTTTTTTCGCACAAAAAGATAAACAATAAATGCAAAAATGTGTCTATCGAAAAAACGACCCGTCATTCCGTGAAGACATATTTTCTGAGTATGCTCTCCAAATTTCAGGTCGATATGTTTATTACAGCGGTCAGGAGAATGTCAGCCATTTTTAAAAACGTGTTTTCGAGAAAAAAGCGTTTAAAGTTTTGTAATGTGTTTACACAAATGTGTTTATAATTACCGCTAATCGGCAATGCCTGGTCCATAGAGGCATCCCTCCTCTTCTTCTAGCTGCTCATGTTGAGCTCAAATTGATTTTTTGAAAATTTCACGGACGAAGTCTCCCTTAATCTTTTACAGATGCAGAGCTTAGAATGTGGAATAGAACTTAGGCTTACTGATATTCACGCTACATCGTAAATTACAATTAGAATAATCACGCGAACAAACATCAATGAATAATCAGAGGCTGTATGCCAGTTTCGAATCGCTCAGATTTTTTTTACAGATAATTATTTTCAACGAAAGAACATTATACACGTTTATTTATTTACAAACGACTACAAACAAATACAATAAACAAGAGTTTACAAATACTGGCGTGTGCTTCTTTTGTAAATATTAAATAAAAAGAAATCGAATTTTGAACATATTTTTATGTATCGTAAAGAGGTTGATCGTTTCTGTGTGCGGTGTCAATGGTAAATTTTGCTATAAAAATCGAATGATCAAATCGCAGTATACGATACAAAAAGAATATACAGTTGAACCTCCATATAACGAATCTCTAAGGAAGTTCGTTGTATCGAGTTTTCGTTATATTGAGGTTTCGTTATATCGAGGTCATGTTCCTTAAAATGTTCTTTAAAAAATATATATTAGTGCTATGAATATAGGTATGTTTTTAGAGAAGGACAGATTTAAATTACAGCAATTTTTACAAGCAATTAACAATCAGAGCATAAGTTACGTCGTTGTAAGGTTTTGGGTGTCTATCGGAAGGGAATGAACAAATCTTCGTTATATCGAGGATTTCGTTACATCGAGGTTCGACTGTATAAGTTAATATGTGGATATAGCGTTTACTCAATTGACTGACGTTAATGGCGACTGTAGGTAACACTAACTGCAAATACTCGAATTGAATCGGCTGACAGAAGCGAGGTAACTGAATGTACCCGGAAGCGACTATCTGATTAGAATCGAATATGAACCACGAGGATCTGCAAAGAACGAAATGAAGGGAGGAAATGGGGGTCGATATGTCGAATGACCAAATATAGAACGACAAGGATTTCGAAACGACAGAATTATGAACTCTCAAAATAACGAAGGTTAAATCATTCGAAATTTTATCCTTTGACCGATGACGAAATCGAATAACTGTAACACCAAAGTATTATTTATTCGAGATCTCATTTATTTGAGAACATATATTCAGACAGTTTGCAGTTTGAGTCATAGAAATACAGATTCGAACAATCTACAACATTCATATCTCCGAAATAGAAAAAAGTGAGCATCTAATATTCGTAAGGGAAGGGTTTCAGCGTGAAACATAAAAGCCCTTTTTTGCGATTTTTTTTCATCTATATGGATAGAGTAAGTTTAATGAATCCTTTTGTACATTGTTAAGTGTCATTTCAAGAACATTCCGTGAAATTTGTACGCGAAAATATCCACAAACAAGCCGGTGACAAAGCTTTTCCAAGAACGCCTTTGAAAAAACACGATTTGCGGTGTTCACTGTATCTCAGCTAGAAATTATCTGAAATCAAGTACCATTAAAATTTAGTCAAAGTATCATCAAATCCTCCCCCCAACGGTCTTTGATAATTTTGTTTTTCATTTCTAAATTTTTGGTGATAATGTAAAGTGAAAAGTGCTACTTTTGACGAAAAATTCCGCCATTTTGGGGGTGGAAAACCCCCTTAATGTAAAAAAATCTCTAACTAACAGTTGGGGGGAGGTATTTTATATGTAGAAAGTGTGTACCAAGTTTGAAATAAATAGGTCATGTAGTTTTCAAATGACAGTGAAGACGGACTTTGAAAAAGTGGTTTCGAGAAAAAACGCGGCACCGGCTTGTTTGTGGATTTTTACGCGTAAAAATTTCACAGAATGTTCTTGAAATGACACTTAACAATATACAAAAGGTTTCAATAAATTTACTCTATCCATATAGATTTAAAAAATTCGCAAAGAAGTGTTTTTTTACGCTGAAACCCCTATCCTCCCCTTAATGAATTCGAAATTGTAAACTGTCGCAATATTTACAATTCGACGATTTGACGTCTCGAATTGTTCGGTATATATATACAGGTGAATCGATATTATATCTCTCAATATTTCGTTAAATCTGATGTTTGTTTTCGCTATAAATCGACTTCGAGATTTTTGTATTCACAATTTCGATTAACTATTTTACAGACTATCATAAGAGTGATCTATCTATATTGGAATGTTCTCCATTACTGAATTCGAAATTTCGGTCCTTCTGAATATTGATCGTTCGAATTTCCGATCTCCACCCGAAGGGAGGTTGGGTCACGAGACTATGCAATATTCAATACATAAGTGGGTTATTTATTTATTCATTTCGTGAGAGGCGTTATATAAGTGGAGTGTCAATAGATGACAAAAAAGTAAAACTCGCAAAAAACTCAGAGAACGAGAAACAGCATGAGATGTAGGAGACATGCTGCGGTAAGTGCTGCTGACAAGGAACATCCCTCAGGTGACACCCTTCGATTTTGTTGAAATTTGGATATGTTATAAAGCACCGAAAAGTAAGCGATACGTATTTTTTTTATCGGCGGAAAAACGGTTTTAAGGGGTGAAACCACCCCTTAATATAGGGGTGGTTCACCCCTTAATTTTTTTTGTAATGTCACTATATTGGATTTTTCATTGTTTCGGATTAGAAGAATTTTCTTTTTTGTTTCATTAAAATCGGTAGACTCTTTGTATGTGAAACTGCTATATTACCCCTAGAGATGCCTTCTTTCGAGGGGTGGTTTCAAACGGACTAAAATGTGGGCGAGGTCGAAGGCACAGTTGGTATAATCTATATCGGTTGATTATATTTTGAAACCCGTGTAATATTAACTATCAGCACATCTGGTTGTTCTGAGGATGGTCTTTAACATCGTTTTTTATTCGAACTGTTGATGTTATGGATTGGACGAACTTGCAAATGAAGTTCACATAAAAATACTTACATTTATCCGAAGACATTTGGGTTTATGTAATGGTGAATCATAATGTAAAGGGGGTCAATTGGTTACCGTTACTGACAAAAATTACGGAGACAAAAAAAATTCCGAAACTTTTCGGTCATTTTCAAATTACTCTATGCGCGCGAAAAATTATGGTCGGATAAAATTTTGAAAACGTATTTTAAAGCTGGTGGGCAGTTCCGGAATAGTAAAAGTATGCACTTTAGGGGGAAAAAACGATAAAAAAATTCAGTATAAGATATCGATTTGAAACATGTAAAAAATGGCGTTTGTTCTTTAAATGGTACACATACACGCACAATATATATACGTGCGTGTATGTGTAGCGTGTACATGTTACATATATGTGGATGAGCTTATGATTGGCAGCATGGATGGGTGGATACGAGATGAAGCTCTACCACGACGCTTCCAAAATTTTGCTCATCGTATCGTGTACCATGTCAAAAGTGTATTATACCGAGACAATGTTGAAGTAAGTAATATCTACTTTGCCAAAGCAGCTTAAAAGAGGACGAAATATGTAGAGTAAACTCGTCAGGTAACAACCAAAGTTCAAGATTTATTCTTGCATACGTAATTCAAAGAGTTTCACTTTCAACATTTATTGAGAAGTTTGTACAAGCGCGTAGAGTATAAATTGTCTCGTACTGGGTCATCGTACATTTAGTGGTACAAAAATCCATATGACATACACTGCAACCCCGGGAAAAAAAGTTCATATCTGAATATATCTGAATCATATCTGTAATATCAGATGTGATCAGACAAGAAAAATGGCCATATCTGTTCATGTAGTGTCATGACAGATCATGTATGCTTATATCTGAGCATGTATGATCATATCAGAGCCATTTTGATAATTTTTAGAGCAGACCCGTCCATATCGCAGCAGGTCTGATCAGATCCATCCCCAGGCAAGATCTGATCTTGTTAGACCAGATCTGATTTTATTGGGCCAGATCTGATCATGTCAGGTAGATCTGATTTTATTGGGCCAGATCTGATCATGTCAGGCAAATCTAATCTTATTGGACCAGATCTGTCTGTCCGGATAAGAATAAAATAACGTGGATCCCAGTAGACCTGGACATCTACGAACAATAGACCTGCCCATATGATAGAATCATAGTTTATCTGAACTATCAGACCAGGTATGACTCCGACTATATCATAGCAAATCTTACCCTGTTGAGACAGATCAAATCTTGTTAGTGCAGTCATGAAAATATTGCAATGTTTACGTATATAGAGCGGGTTTATTAACACGTCATCACTTGACGTGTTAATAATTAATAATATTATAGTAACTCACATGATCTCATATAATACAGTCAGGTGAGGTGCCATATCTGATCGGATATCGTCTCATATCCTCATATATCGTTTCATATATTCAGATGTTTTCATGTGTGAACAACTGAACTGCATATACGATAAGGTATGAGTGTATAAGACTTCGTATATTTTCCAGGTTTGGTATCGTATCTGATGGGATAACATTTTATATGAACGTGCCTGCTCATATATCACATCATATATGTTCAGATATGGTTTCACGCTGCCAACTCGCCTTGGTACCTGACCAGATAAAAACATATATGAGATCTATATAGCGGAGTCTGGTACCGTATTTGATCGGATATGATCTTATACGAACAGATACGTTCACATAACACATCATGTACGTTCAGATACGAATTTACGGTACCAACTCGCCTTGGTACTTAGCCAGATATAAACAGATATGAGTTCATATGTGGTCAGGTCAGATACTGTATTTGATCAGATATGATCTTCTATATGCATATGTGATGTGGAATATGATCAGACCTAATCATATATGATACTGTAAAATGTCAGATATAAATATATCTGATACATATATGCCAATATCTGAAACATGTATGAACATATCCACTCAGACATGAACTTTTTTTCCCGGGACCTCTATTATCAGAACCTCCACAGATGCCCCCCACTATGGGCCGAATATTGATCGGGGTAGCGCATGGTGGGAGAAGTGCCAGGCCCTGGCGTGAGGCTCGAACACGGTCTTCTTACATACAGGTCTGGAAACTTGTAAGGTGGGAAGTGATTCAGATAATGAGGTAAAATGGCAGTTCTCTCTTCTGCCACCCGAAGCGCTGCTACGTAGAAGTGCGCCAATCAAACGCAGGTCTGAACATCTGTGCAATGGAGCAGATTTTGGAAAATTTGCTGTATATCTATATCCACAAGACTTCTACGTGACAGCACTTCCGATGGGTAGATGAGAAATTATGTTTTTGCCTCACTAACGTTGACACTTTTCACCACGCAAAAACGCCGGAGTTTTAAGACCGTGGGCTCGAAGCATGCTAGATAATAAGAGAAGGCTTTGAGGGGTACTGCTATCAGGTACGTCAGTTGCGCAGACTCGGCTTGAGCTGATGGTGCACAACCTCCATTTTTGCAAGTGTGATGCAGAACAGATCCCGCCGCTCTGTCGATAATAGAGGTTGCAGTGTAACGACAAATATATCGCTTGGATGCACTGTACGTAAAAGATGTCAAAGTCCCAAGCACTTAGCGGACCTTTCAATGAGCTTCCTCTTTTATTCCTTGTACTTTTCTTTTACTCTCCCTCGCTCCTCTAGTATCTCAGTTTTTCTTTTTCCCCATCGTATACGTCCCCGTGTCGTCCATTTCATCTTGTCTTGTTTGTTTGTGTGTACACGTGTCGAGAAAGTTTTGACGTCCTAAGCTTTACTCTAAGAGGGCCGCCCTGCTCCGACTGGCGTTCTCGCTCTCTTTCCCTCTCTGTCTCCCTCGAGACACAAAATCAGTATATACAAGGGTCACTATATAGAATACCTCGCGTTTCAAGCTTCTCCATTAAGCATAAACACTGAATCACCTCACCATTGCGTATGAGGTCTTTTGTGCCTCTTCGACCCAACCTTTTTATCTTCACAAGAACACACCGCGAGCGTGCAGTTTTTCTATGCGCAATTTTTTATCGACTATCCTGATCTAAGGATCTGTATATATCGTCAATAGGAATATGTTCGAAATTAGCGCCTACAAGAGCCAAAATTCTGTGTCAAACTGGGTTAACGGGTAACCCCCAATTGTAGCGCAAAAAAGGTTTTTTTCATGAATTTTTTAAAAGAAAACCACAAAACTTTTTTAATCGATCAATATACCATCTTAAAGAACACATCTGGAAGAACTTTCAGTAATTTTTTTTATTGAAAAATATTACATTGTTTAGTGGCAAATGGCCGTCAATGAAATGATGTTTTTATATACACGGTTTGCGGTGACCAACATTGCGGCGAAGTGGATCATCTGAAAAAAAAATGCGGATGTATTTAGTCAAATATAAGTATAAACTAGTCTTTAATCGAAGGATTTTAAAAAATATTCATTTTTCACAAAATGGCGGACAGTCAAGGTTAATGGTTCGATTTTAAGGGAAAAAAATCGAACGATTAAAGACTACATTTTTATGTATTAAATAAGCCTGCAAAATTTCAAGAAGATCGGTTCATTAGTGTTCGAGTAATCTTGGTCACCGACTTCAGAAATGCCATTTTGAGAAAAACGCCTTTAAAGTTTCAATTTCAGTTTACACGAAGAAAATATTTTTTTTGTAAACTTACATAGAGTCATCTATTCCGGGCCCATACAGAAGTACGGGCCCGGATACTTATACTTCAAAAAAATGCAATAAAAAAATCGTTTTTTTCAAAATCGCAAGTGGGGATAACCCCTTAATTAATTGATATGACTCTACGTCTCTCTACACGTCTTCACATTTTGCCGGATAAACTCGAATACCGAAAGGGGTGACAGCGCGATGCATACATACGACGGATATGTACCGAGGCGGTATCCTATTTTCGTGATGTCTATAACGGCCTAACTAGGGATAGGTGCAGGATGCCCAATATTCAAATGAATAACTCTGAGGTCCGGGGTGGTGTGCTGGCTGCGCGGTTAAAACGCCGCAGGATTGATGAGAATACGTGTCCGGCTATTAGGTAACCACGCACATGTACATATGTGCGCAAGTGTATACACGTCGTATGTACATCGCAACCTAAAATATAAAAGGGCGCACACCAATCCATTCGGCACGCGGAGCCGCGTTGACTGAGTCTTTTTTCCTGTTTGATAATATAGATATGTGTGATGTTGTGAGGGCATAATCAATGTAGCAACCAGCCACTCAACTGGACGAAGTAACCTCGTTATTGACATGTTTGCAACACCTTCCATTGACAAGCGCATTCTGGCGTGCCTGCCAATCACCCGTGGGTCGCCAATTCTTTTGTCGAACCGCCTATTTTACATTGGTACGTACAACCATACGTATACTGCATACTCTATACATTACGCAAGTGATATGGAATCCGAAAATGTGTATGTTCACAAGCCTTGTGGGCGTGAAGGTCTCGCTGATTTGGCCTGATGCCAGTGTGTAATTTATTTACACAACTCGACGATATATATATATATAAATGTGTGTGTGTGTGTGTGTGCATGCGATTACATTGGCCCCACGCAGGTCAGTTGACTGGATGCGCGAATGCAGCCATCGAGTAATGGAGGATAGAGTTAAACCAGAAACACTCACTCACTACCTTTCTCTCTCTCTCTCTCTCCCTCTCTTTCTCTCTCTGATATTATACGTTTGGCGCCAAGAATACGTTTTTCATATATCTGTATATCTTGCTTTAGATATACGGCAAATCGGTATATTTACTGGATTGGTTATGAATCCGATTTGTATTTGGGGAGCTCACGGATAGGGTGGTGAAGAGGGAGCGAGGAGAGGCGGGGGGCGTGTGAGGGCATGTGATCGATTAATTTTCCAAAACAGACAATGTAAATCTGTAAATACCCACGGAGTGTGGGCTCGCAATAATTTGCCGAATGTGGAGGAACGATAACATGAGTGTGTGGTTGTTGTGTGCGTGAGAAAGAGAGAGATGGAGATGAATTTGGATAAACGAAGTGAAATACGATTTATCCATTGAAACTCGCAACGATAAATGTCCAAATCACTGAATCAATATACGTGCATAGTTTCACGACGTATTTGGCACGGTCGGCCCAGAAGTGGACCTCCGGAATTCTGATGAACCAACTGTTTTATTTTCAATCAATGTTTTATTTTCTTAAAAAATATGAACGTTCATTTCCGAGCTATCGAGGCCTTCGTTCACATGGTCTTGTTGACAAACGTGCAAAGTATTATTGTTTTTGTTTTTCACTATTTTTGTTACGAGTACGCATAATTCTATATTCATAAACATTTTTAACAATGATAAAGCGATATTTTATCTTTCGTGTGCGGTTTGTAAATGTTAATGCTGTCTGTAACGCATGAATGCAGTGCTTACTGTGAACGTGTGATAAATGTACATTACGTATTGCATGGGAGAGAATAATCCCGATGATGCACTCTCACGTTCATGGTTGTGAATATTATGTTGGCAAATATCATTCACTCCAATATTAATTTGATGCGAAACGGGATTAAACTTCGTGTACCGTCGTCTTCGCCTTCTTCATTTTTCCAACCCGAGGCTGTGTACGTACAGACGTCATTATGCAACCATAATAAGGTATATATATACTCACAATATACATATACTCACACACGTGTACTGGACAGAAAGAAGTACGCGCCGGTGTCATTTCAATGTTTGTGCTAATATGTACATGAAAATGATAAATAGAATAGTAGTTAAGCAGTTTAGAGGAAAGTCAACTGGTTTGCTTCTATATTTTCACAGAAATAATATCGAAAACATTCGGAAACCGTGTAAAATTGGGTGAAACCCGTAGGGTACCAATTTTACGTTGGACAAAAATATGTACGTACATGACAGAAAGAGTATACGATCGTATTTTTACTTTGTACTTAGTGTGACCAGCTCTTGCTTGAATGACAGCTTGTAAACGTCGAGGCATATTTTCCACGAGTTTGCGGCCGTGCTGCTCGTCTTTGTCATTCCACGCTTCGCATGAGCCTCAAAAGGTTTTTTATTATTCGTCGCTTCGCCCTTTAGTACAGTCGTGTTGTACATTGGAATCGGAAAAAGTAGAAGGCTAGTTTTTTGACAGGTGATTATGTAGGTGCCGCGGGTGCCAAATCCAAGTTTGCCTAAAAATCAGAGTGTAGGGTTTTTTTGAGGGGTTGAAGGGGGATGAAGGTGGATTAATGCCAAACCACAACCCCCACGAGGTCGGCGCCGGGAGACAAAATATTCCGGAAAATCCGGGCTTTATTTTTGTTCACAGCGTCGAAGTCGTAGAAGTTCATGTTGCGGGTGAAAAAGTGGGATGAAATTTTGAAAAATGAATTTTGATTCGATAACTCTTTAGGAAAAATTCATACAATTTTTGTTCAAATGGGAACGTTGAAGCCCTTAAAAAGACGCGTCGTTCTAGTATTTGATAATCCCTCTCCGATAATATCTTCACCCCCAAAAAAATGGTTGAACTATCAAAAAGAATTGTTTATCGAATAACTGAAAAACACAAAGATCTGTCAAAGAACTCGAAAAAATCGCAAAAGTCGAAAACTTTTCGAAATAGCTAACGTAACGGTTCGTATATACGTAGTCGATAGATTTTTGCGGTGTTTCTTTTTTCTGGCCATTGGGGTGATCACACGGAAGTGTCATTAATTTTTTTTTATAATAAACAAAAGTGCGATGAATCAAGCGGGATGCAAAATTCGAGATGGTCATCTCAGGTACTTTAAAAAAAATGTTGGCGTTCTACGGGTGCAAAAATAACAATCTTGATTACACGTGCGGACGGCATAGCGTGGAAAATGCCAGGGAAACGAAAATCTAATCTGTCAAAAAGCTCTAATAAAACTCGACCTATGAAGGTTAGGAGACGCCCCCTCAAGTAGAGCTTAGAGGGATTGAGCATGCCTGGCGTCAGTCAGCTCGCAAAGCCGCAGAATCTTTGACACAGTCGGACCATCGGCGAGAGAAAACCGCGTCCGATCGGGCTTCTCAGACGTCGCAACAATCGCAAGCTCGCCGCGAAGAACAAGCCGGCTTGAGAGTTTCAGAGACACCACAACAATCCAAAGCTTGGCATGAAGAACAGGCTGAGCGCAAACCAGCTTGAGAGTTCCAGACACATCACAACAATTCGAAGCTTGGCATGAAGAGCAGGCTGAGCGCAAACCAGCTTGAGAGTTCCAGACACATCACAACAATTCGAAGCTTGGCATAAAGAGCAGGCTGAGCGCAAATCAGCTTGAGAGTTTCAGAGACACCACAACAATTCGAAGTTTGGCATGAAGAGCAGGCTGAGCGGCAAACCAGCTTGAGAGTTCCAGACACATCACAACAATTCGAAGCTTGGCATGAAGAGCAGGCTGAGTGGCAAACAAACTTGAGAGTGTCAGAGACACCACAACAATTCGAAGCCTGGCATGAAGAGCAGGCTGAGCGCAAACCAGCTTGAGAGTTCCAGACACATCACAACAATTCGAAGCTTGGCGTGAAGAGTAGGCTGAGCGGCAAACCAGCTTGAGAGTGTCAGAGTCACCACAACAATTCAAAGCCTCTCATGAAGAGCAGGCTGAGCGGAAAACCAGCTTGAGAGTTTCAGAGACACCACAACAATTCGAAGCTTGGCATGAAGAGCAGGCCGAGCGGCAAACCAGCTTGAGAGTTCCAGACACATCACAACAATTCGAAGCTTGGCATGAAGAGCAGGCTGAGCGCAAACCAGCTTGAAAGTTCCAGACACATCACAAGAATACAAAGCTTGGCATGAAGAGCAGGCTGAGCGCAAACCAGCTTGATAGTTCCAGACACATCACAACAATTCGAAGCTTGGCATGAAGAGCAGGCTGAGCGGCAAACCAGCTTGAGAGTTTCAGAGACACCACAACATTTCGAAGCTTGACATGAAGAGCAGGCTGAGCGGCAAACCAGCTTGAGAGTTTCAGAGACCCCACAACAATTCGAAGCTTGCCATAAAGAGCAGGCTCAGTGGCAAACCAGCTTGAGAGTTTCAGAGACACCACAACAATTCCAAGCTTGGTATAAAGAGTAATCTGAGCGCCAAGCCAGCCAGGCTGAGAGCTGCCGAGACACCGCGGCAACCCAGCTCGAGTGCTGTTGAAACGTCGGAGTAGTCTGAGTATCGCAGTTAGCAACACGCTAATTATCTAGCGTCACAGGGGGATGCTGAGACTTTCGAGGAAGCCGAAGCTCGCAGAGGTGTTGTTGCTGAAAATGTAGCATAACAACGGCAAGCGTTCCCTATGAACACGTGGATCGTTTTTGAACACGCTGCTTTAGAAGACAATCCGGCTCTAGACTACGGCCACAGGGTTATAAAAACGGAAAGGATGGGTGAACAGTGTAGATTCTGCGGAGCGTTGAAATGGAAGGAGGAAACAGCTAGAATGTGTTGTTCTGAAGGTAAAGTAGCCATTCCTGAATTGGAGAAGACAGTGCAATCCTTGAAACAGCTTTTTACTTACGAAACATAAGAATTACGTTGGTTTCTGTATCGTATCAGAAAGTATAATAGGTGGTTGTGCATGACGTCGTTTGGTGCTGATAAAGTTGTTTCAACTCAAAAGGTTACAATTCCCATTGAAGTTGGCCCTTTTTATGACAATTAATAAGTCACAGGGCCAAACCCCGTAAGTGATGGGAATGCATTTGGGCATTCCGTGCTTCTCGCATGGCCAACTATTTGTGGGCTGTTCGAGTATTTTTTCTGTATTTATTTATCCCATCTGTTAATAAAATGCTAAAATCCACGCCGACGAAGTAGCAGGCAAATGCTAGTATATATATAATAGGTGGCTGCACATAAAACAGCCCGCTGGTAATAGATAGCATTAAGTACACTATTTTCGCGAACTGAAAGTTGGCAATATACATAATGATAAGTCTATAGAGTTCCGCTAGAACTCCACTTGTGGCGTTCGTGCGAAGCGATCATATCATCGATTTTAGTTGTGCTTACAATGGCAAATTTTGTTCCACATAAGACAGATTTGTGGGAAGTTATGCTCCATTATTTCCTAGGAAAAAAATCGGCTGCGGAAACGCACCGGTTGTTAGAGGAAGTGGATGTCGAACGTGCTCCATCGAGTACACCGTGCAGAGTGCTTTTGCCGCTTCCAGAGTAATGATTTCTCTATGGACGACAAGGGCCCCGCAAAACCACCCAAACGAGGAGTGTTGTGTATTACGAGTTGCTAAAACCGTCGAAAACCACCATTAGGGACTGTTATCGGCTGCAATTGATGCTTTTGAAGCAAGCTCTGCACGAGAAGCGGCGCGAATGGGAAAATCGCCATGGCAAGTTGATTTTGCAGTACGAACACGCCGGGCTGCATGTTGTTTAAAGCGTTACCCCCACTTGTAGCGCAAAAAAGGCCTTTTTCATGAATTTTTTAAAAGAAAACTACAAAACTTTTTTAATCGATCAATATACCATCTTAAAGAACACATCTTGCAGAACTTTCAGTAATTTTTTTATTGAAAAATATTACATTGTTTAGTGGCAAATGGCCGTCAATGAAATAATGTTTTTATATACACGGTTTGCGGTGACCAACATTGCGGCGAAGTGGATCATCTGAAAAAAAAATGCGGATGGATTTAGTCAAATATAAGTATAAACTAGTCTTTAATCGAAGGATTTTAAAAAATATTCATTTTTCACAAAATGGCGGACAGTCAAAGTTAATGGTTCGATTTTAACGAAAAAAACGGCCGTTTTTTGGCTATAAAACGGCCATTTTTTTCGAAAAAAAAAATCGAACGATTAAAGACTACATTTTTATGTATTAAATAAGCCTGCAAAATTTCAAGAAGATCGGTTCATGAGTGTTCGAGTAATCTTGGTCACCGACTTCAGAAATGCCATTTTGAGAAAAACGCGTTTAAAGTTTCAATTTCAGTTTACACGAAGAAAATATTTTTTTTTGTAACCTTACATAGAGTCATCTATTCCGGGCCCATACAGAAGTATGTGCCCGGATACTTATACTTCAAAAAAATGCAATAAAAAAATCGATTTTTTCAAAATCGCAAGTGGGGGTAACGCCTTAAGCGTTTAAAAAGTACTTCCTCCGATTACCATTTGTTGCGGTCGACGCCGTCAGCGCTTATGGCTTTGCACTTCATCTCGTATGATGGAGTAAAAAATTGCTAGTTAACTGGATTTCCCTCTACAGGAGCCGCATCCTTCCTACGTGAATTCCGAGTGCTGGCCGAAATGTGGGCCAAGGTTGTCTTTCCGATGGGCAATACTTTGAATGAATCGCTCGTAATTTTGCTATGTTTCCTTTTGCTGAAAACTGGGCGGTTTAATATGCAACCACCTCATGTAGATAGTACATATATATTTAATCTTTAACAATATGAATACAGTTTAAAGTCCTTACCATGAAAATAGTATAACTCCTCACACGATTGCATAATCCGAATGCATTAGAATTCAAAGTCCATTTAAATCATTGAAATGCCACTTCTTGGCCTTTTTCGTTCTACGTACTCATAAAGAAATAAGTCGATACGTGTACAGGTTTGAACGGAATATGCGAATAAACACAGCATTCACACATGCACACGTGTATGCAGGTATAGGTAAAAAGAGAATTTCGCAACTCCCCATTCACGCGGATATCAACAGCTCTACAGACGATCGTGCAATACGTTTATGTGTGCTTCTTTCTTAAGTCTCTATATGTCCGCGTATGCGTTCTCTTTGGGGGGGGGGCTTGCTGGCAGTTTTTTCGGCTGCTCCGGTAGCAAATTTTCCTCAGTCACAAATTAACGAAACGCCCGAGAGCGCGCAGTTTTTTCTCCTCCGCTCTTTCGTTTCCATCACCGCTATACCCATTTCCGGTGGCTTTTTCGTGTTCGTGTATATATATCCACATCTTGTGATATACAGATACGTAGTATTTGCTTCGCCAACGAAAACTTCTTTACTCCCGAACGTATGAAACTTTGAATTATGGATATATATATTAACATAGTTAGGTACATGCAAATGTCACATGAGGCATCTCAGCTAAAATGGACCTATCCGTCGATAGGTTCGATCCTCACCACCGTCGATACTCCTTTGTCTTTCTGCAGATCGTGGATTCCGAAATGGAAAAATTAAGGTTTACTTCATCAAGTTTGTAAGTCTTTTCCACGGATATATTTGTTCTCTGAATAATAACAACGACATATTTTAATTAGAGACATTGCTGAAAAAAACGTCGTAGTTACGTTCGATGTGGATAGGTTTCACTGTCTGCTTAGTTGGTGTTTGTTTTTCGAGAATTCACAATTTAAACGACACAGCAGAAAATACACATTATAGAATAGACGTCTCGCTGAGTGTCTAGGCTAAGATGTCTCGTGTAATAGTACGAAAGTATTTTGCAGAGGCGCAGACGTGATTTTATCGATATAAATTTCCAAGTATACCCGGCAACATCTTGGCCGGAGGCTCGATATTGCACTTTTAGTAGGCTATACTATCGCATACATTTTTATATCCTCGTGTCTTACGGAATAGTTCGAGCATGGCGAATGATGGAGCGAGAAGAAGTGGGAGACATGCAGGGAGGGAAGTAGGGAAGTATTTTTAACCCGTGTCTCATCGTTGCCAGAGAGCACTCTGTAGTTCCCAGTCATGATGTTGCTTCTGCCTGCTTTAGAAGTCAAATTTTTTCGCATCTGTACCTCTCTCACTCCCTTTTTTTTACCGCTCCCCTCTTTTCCTCTTCCTCCTCTTCCGACAAATTCCCCAGTATGTACGCTCGTTTACAATGTAAATAGAGAAACCTATACGAGGCTAGAGATGGCAGCTGACGTCGCTCACGGAATTTGATATCCTTCCTCATGTCTTTCAACAAAATTTTTAGCGTTTGGTATATACGAAGCTCATGCTAACCGTCGTCGCCTATCCTCTTTTACCCTCGTATATAGCACCTTCATCGAATCGATGTGATCGAATGTCCGCACATTTTCTGAACGTCTCTCTCACGTGTCTAATTTTCTTTTCTCTTGTCGCATAAGTAAAAAGTCTGAAAGTTCAGGCAGCCTACGAGTGGGTTTTAATACGATTTGTTTTGCAGTGAATTTATGGATTATTCAACGTGTTTTTTCGTTCGACAGAGAGGCAGGCGAAGACAGAGTTTTATTCGCGTAACATTTCTATCCTTAATACAAATGGACGGAAAAACTTGTCAGCCCAGGGGCGTAGAATTATCGCAAATAGGCCAAAATAATCGTACTTATCAGAATATTGTCTATAATAAATAAATAAATTATATTACACGTAATATCGATATGTATGTAACCCCTTTACAGTTTATCTCTTGTAAACTACCGTTTTCAAATTAATGGAACACTTATAAACCAAATGTTTTACGTATGGCACAGACTTGAACCGATTTCCCCTCAATTTCAAATTCAATGAACGCGTCAACATTTCGTTTTTCAAAGAAGAAAAGAATATAAAAGGGGGTGACAAATAAAACAAAGGATTTTTTTTTCATGTCTCAATATATCCTATATTCGCGAAAATAGAAAGTATGAATGTTAATGTAATTAACATTTTACATATAATCGAAATATTCGAAATATCGAATATCGAACGATGTCATTCTCTTGTTCGCTGATTTTGGCAAATGGTAACCAATGAAACGTGTAATCTAAGAAAGGTAACCAATGAGAGATTGTATAATCCAAGAAAGCGCTGCAGTTGCACCACGGCAGCGTTTCTTCATGCGTCTAATTTGAAGACGCCCTAATAAGCCAATAGCGCTATGAGTAAATGAGAATCGCATTTGCTATTGCGCTATTGACGTACGAGTAGGATAAATTCTCCAATTTTGCATCATGATGGAAATGATCTTACAGTCTGCGTACGATAATAATGTGCTATCCCGAGTCGAAATTTGCAGCATATTTTGAAGGCCTTTGATCCTATGTCAGCGTCAATTGAGTCTGTTTACTGCTAGAAGTCCTACTATGGGCCGCCACATGCTCTTCCTTTGCTGCTTACCTGCATAAGCCCTACTCCTACCTAACCTAGCTGAAGTCGTTGCAGCCCCTCTTTTGATTGCGTTTGGACCTATCGTGCATTTGGCTGTTTCGACTAAACGAGGGTGGGGATGGTCGCATTCGAAAGAGCGGGTCTGAACGTTTTCAATAACCGCCATGCGTTGGACTAGGTAGGACCGCGCGTTCGCCGTAGAGCCCTATTTTTCCAATGGCCTTTCCATTATCTCCACCCAGCGAACCTTTCGCATTCGCTTCAAACTTGCCCCTGCAGCTCCAGCAACTCTCCAAAGTGGAAGAAATGGATCTTGGGCAAATAGTTACAATATTTGTGATAGGAATTGCCTTCATGTATGCTTTATACGCGAGTGTATGTGTGTGCGTGTATACGTGTGCCATTCGACGTTCTCCTTAGTGCCTGTAAGTGGAAAAAGGGAAATTTCTTCCCGTTCTAAGCGTCAAGGGGAGGGCAGGGTTTTCAGCGTGAAAAAAACACTTTTTTGCGAATTTTTTTCATCTATATGGAAAGAGTAAATTTATTGAAACCTTTTGTACATTGTTAAGTGTCATTTCAAGAAGATTCCGTGAAATTTGTACGCAAAAATATCCACAAACAAGCCGGTGCCGCGTTTTTCTCGAAACCACTTTTTCAAAGTCCGTGTTCATTGCCATTTGAAAACTACATGACCGATTTATTTCAAACTTGGTACACACTTTCTACATATAAAATATCTTCTCCCAACGGTTAGTTTGACATTTTTTTTACATTGAAGGGGTTTTGCACCCCCAAAATGGCGGGATTTTTCGTGAAAAATAGCACTTTTCACTTTACATGACCACCAAAAATTTAGAAATGAAAATAAATTATCAAAGACCGTTGGGGGGAGGATTTGATGATACTTTGACTAAATTTGAATGGTACTTGATTTCAGATAAATTGTAGCTGAGATACAGTGAACATCGCAAATCGTGTTTTTCCAAAGGCGTTCTTGGAAAAGCTTTGTCACCGGCTTGTTTACGCGTACAAATTTCACGGAATGTTGTTGAAATGACACTTAACAATGTACAAAAGGTTTCAATAAATTTACTCTATCCATATAGATGAAAAAAATTCGCAAAAAAGTGTTTTTTTTTCACGCTGAAACCCCTACTCTCCCGTTAAGTAGGAGCTCATTTTATATTGAATGCGAAATTACTTTACTGCCTTTATCTCCTACCACTGTGAGGATCTGGAGGGACAAAATAGGGTGAAAATTTCGACTCGGGATCTTACATCGTACGTAGGCATGAACATTCAATAACATTCAATAAAGCCAACTAGAAACCTGAATTAATGTTTTGTTGGCAGTTATTTGCACAAAAGTTATTTTTATCGGACTACATTTGTTACAGTTATTTAGACGTGCTACTTTTCGGCCAGTGTATAACGTTTTTTTTATTTGCATATACAAGATAGTTTCGCTATTTTCGAAAAATGTATAAATCGAACAATGTGTGCGTAGATCAAAAGTGGACAAATTGAAAAGAAAAACATGTAGTTACAAAATTCAATTAGAACATAAAATTATGTACCCTACCGAAAATGGCAATTCGTCTATTTTGAGACACTGCATAATCTTCGTTTTGACAAAGATATATATCAAGTAAATACTATTATCTTGAAAACGTTTGAAAGCAAGTTCACAGATGCTGAAAGAGTGGCTGATACGCGTTGCGTTGAGCGATATCCAATCAGAGCAGGGGGGATACGAAAAACCATAAATTGCTTACCCCCACTAACTAAACTCATTGAAACCCTCACTGAATATTGCTCATGGTAAAGGGCAGTGTATGGAGGTAACATTCGTTTGAGTATCATTTTCTCAAGTCGTTACAGCGACTTATAATTAAATACAACATTTACAGCATGCAGGAGTATTACAGAAATCACTTCTACATAGACGGCAAGATTTTTCTTGTTTTATTTAGAGTTATTCCGAGACATGATCGTGGGCGTTCTTTAGATTGTTGTTCGAGGGGAATTGGAAACCCGTGTTGTACCCTGCCGTTGCATGGTCAAATTTTATTGCGTGTAATGCAAATGTGCGTTTCGGCGTAATCCATTATATATATACAGCTTGGAAATTGTATTAGCTTGCACTGCTTGTATTTTGTATTACCTGTGTACAGCTTGTTGATTGTATTAGGCCGTAGAATAAGCATGTTAAAGGTAGTTAGGTACCCCCAGCACTAAGCCTTGTACCTTGTGTGTCACACCGAAAAGCCCGCTGGGTTGTACCGAATGAAATGTACGAGTCCCGTTACAACATCGGCAGGACAATCGCGTTACAAGTACGTGAACATTTATGATCACGGCTCAATTATACGCAAACCTTTAGAATTGACCGTATATATGTATGTGTATGTGCGTGTGTGTGTATATATATATATCCACGTAGTTATATAAAATATGAGTTCCGTTATTTCGCGATTTCCGATATCCGTTCTCTCGGCCTCACTACCTTATAATTGCAATTAATGAATTCCATGGTCAAATAAAATGCGCTCCACAATTAACTGGATAATAAAAAGATTACGATCTAATAAAACGCGCACGTGCTGAAAGCAATTATCGCTAGGTAAGTGTAATTTCAACGGTAATATATTTCTGTCGTATATAAATTCATGCATGTACACACACACACACACACACACACACACACACACGCGCGCGCACACACACACACACACACACACACACACACACGCACACACACACACACACACACACACACACACACACACACACACACACACACACACACACACACACACACACACACACACACACACACACCCACGCATATATGTTTTAATTAATTTCCTGGATAAGGGAGGATTGTGGCGATTTTGCAAAATGCATCACCGAATTACCCTTATCGCACAATAAATAATGTTCAATTTATCGAGTTCGAGTTTCCGAGTCGCATAACGCGACGAAAACTGCGTTGTCGTAAAAAATGTGGGCTGTTCTAAATCCTTGGCATTTCTATAGGCAATATTCATAAGTCACTATTTGAATAGGTTTAAAATGTCATTTTGATAAATGGAGTTGAAAGCTTACGGTCGTACTTGGATATCCTCAAACGTAACCTACACGGCTTGAACAATCTTGATGTATGTAATATCGACATTTGGTCCTGAATTAGCACTTGTGAAATGTGTCGGGTTCGCTATTGGGAGCGCTTCAGCGACCATCCTCTCAAATCTCGATCTAATCTGTCGACATTGTCCCACCAAGAGAATGCGTACATGTATGTATTTATACATATATGGGGAAGCCCATACCAAACCGGCAAAGTCGACAATAATTTGAAAAATTGCATACTTCGCAAATTGGTATACAACGATTTTTAATGTTGGCTCAGTTTATTTAAGCTGGAATTAAGGGGTCTTCTCACTTCAGACGCTAAAAATGCTATTTTCATGTTTTTTAAAATAGGTTTACATTAAATATATTGATATGAAAGTTGTTGCACTTAATAAATACACTTTCGAGGTACATAAAACAAAATAAGTATTTATATGAGTCACTATTTGTAGACGAAAATGGTAGTTAAAAAAATGTCCTAAAAAAATTGTTTGTCTGCGCTGTTGATGAAATATCGAAGATGGATCATCCGAAACAAAAAAATCAAACGGTTTTAGATTCAACATATTAACAGCAACGATTTAACATATAAATACATTGGAAATATTAATGCTACGACTTGCTGTGATCCTTGGTAAAATGTCTTTTGATGATGAGACGTGTAGCTCTACAACTATTGATCCGAAATAGAAAAAACAAACAAAACAATTTAACTGCTTCCAAATTTGGTAGCAGTGAATCGAGGGAAGTTGATGAAGAATTCGTTGGCATTTCCCCGTTGACGAAAAAAAATTATTCTTTTTTTTATAATGCGTAGTCTACATCCGTACCTCGACAGTTAGTCATTTTGAATAAACTCAATATATCAGGCGTTCACTCTCTCGCCGAAATTGTAGTCTTTAATTTAAAGAAGAACACTTTTAATCGGTCCATTAGATTTTTTTTATATTTGCCCCACTACTTAGTTCGAAAAACGATACACTGAGAGAAATAATTCGAAGCTTTCTCATGGTGAAAAGTTCAACAAAGGTAAGGTTGCCTCTGGTATAAGAAAATTCTCAAACTTTTGTGAACAGCCTTGTAATTGGTGCTTCTGAAATTATATATGAATAAATTAACATTTATGTTCTATCTTCTATGTATATAAAAAAGATGTCCTGGCTGATTCGTCATAGCCGAGTCGAAACTACTGAAGCTAGAAACAAGAAATCTGAGTAAGAGGTTCCTTTTGTGACGTAAGCACCCATTAAGGGGTTACCCCCACTTGCGATTTTGAAAAAATCGATTTTTTTAATTGCATTTTTTTGAAGTATAAGTATCCGGGCCCATACTTCTGTATGGGCCCGGAATAGATGACTCTATGTAAGTTTACAAAAAAACAATATTTTCTTCGTGTAAACTGAAATTGAAACTTTAAACACGTTTTTCTCGAAATGGCATTTCTGAAGTCGATGACCAAGATTACTCGAACACTAATGAACCGATCTTCTTGAAATTTTGCAGGCGTATTTAATACATAAAAATGTAGTCTTTAATCGTTCGATTTTTTTTTTTCGACAAAAAATGGCCGTTTTATAGCCAAAAAACGGCCGTTTTTTTTCGTTAAAATCGAACCATTAACTTTGACTGTCCGCCATTTTGTGAAAAATGAATATTTTTTAAAATCCTTCGATTAAAGACTAGTTTATACTTATATTTGACTAAATCCATCCGCATTTTTTTTCAGATGATCCACTTCGCCGCAATGTTGGTCACCGCAAACCGTGTATATAAAAACATTATTTCATTGACGGCCATTTGCCACTAAACAATGTAATATTTTTCAATAAAAAAATTACTGAAAGTTCTTCAATATGTGTTCTTTAAGATGGTATATTGATCGATTAAAAAAGTTTTGTAGTTTTCTTTAAAAAAATTCATGAAAAAGGCCTTTTTTGCGCTACAAGTGGGGGTAACGCCTTAAGAAAAGATTTCGGAAATTCAGGGGGTGAAAAGGCTGAATAACTTATGTGGATATTCAAAACCTCGAAACTTAGATAGGTGAAGGTTTTTATTTGGACTTTCTATTAGAAATGGATGAATACGTGTTTCATCGTTTTTCAAAAACCACCCTTAAGGGGGTGAAAAAGAGAATAAAAGTTTGTATGGGAGTCCCGTCATTTTTGCCGTTAGGATCGTGAAAATTGGTATCTGGCTCTTGGTTACAAATTTAGAAAAACGTGCTTCGACTTTTTTGGAAAAACAACCCCAGGGGAGGGGGGGGGGCACAAAACATCCATACAGGAAATCCGACATTTTTTAAGTTGGAACCGTGAAGTTGAACTACAGCTATAAATATAAAATTTGGTCATTAGTTTAAAAATTAGTTTAAAAGGGCACAGTGGGTTCAAAGTTTTTCTCGAGAAACATTATTTAACGCTTCTATTGACTTAAAACTTGGTAAAATAACTTCAAAAAATAAATCATTGATCACGCATTTTTTATATTTTTTTGTAAATCAACCCATGTGCGAGTCGCCGACCTTCCGAGTACGGCCGACGCTTGGCTGTATTGCGGCAGCTCGTCGGCTGCCAACGATCGACGGTCTATGACGGCCCAGCGTTGGCGAAACGTGCGAGCGATGCTTGGCTATTAAGCGGCAATGAATCGGCAGCCAACGATCGGAACGCGACTACGACCCAGAGTTGTCGCAACTCTCGTTCGATCGTCGCGTCGACGTTAGGCCCGGTAGTTCGCGCAACGCTGCCTACCACGTTTCATCCGACTCTGGTTAATCGTTGCCCGGGTGTGGTTGGCCAACGCTTGCAGACCCAGAGTGCAGCCAATGCTTGGCGGTAAGGCGGCGATGCATCGGCAGCCAACGTTCGGAACGCAACCATGGCCCAGAGTTGTCGCAACTCTCGTTCGATCATCGCGTCGACGTTAGGCCCGGTAGTTCGCGCAACGCTGGCTACCACGTTTCATCCGACTCGGGTTAATCGTCGCCCGGGTGTAGTTGGCCAACGCTTGCAGACCCAGAGTACAGCCAACGCTTGGCGGTAAGGCGGTGACGCATCGGCAGCCAACGATCGGAACGCCACTATGGCCCAGAGTTGTCGAAACTCTCGTTCGATCGTCGCGGCGACGTTGGGCACTGCAGTTCACCCGACGTTGGCTACCATCGAGGGGCTATTCACTTGTGAAATCATTCAAGCACTTCTGTTCGAAATCGAATGCGAAATTACAAAAAATCGCCTGAAATCGCGAAGCGTCTTACTAAATCACCATTATTCGAATGTAGTTGAAATCCCTTGAAATCAGGTTTACATTTTTTGAAGTCGTCTGAAATCAGCACGAAGTCACTTGATTCAGGAAATCGCTAGAAATCATCTGGTTCTCGAAACAAGGAAATTTTATTATGATTTTTCATAATCCATTGTCCGTGCGTTCGAGCAGTCAGTCTGCGGCTCAACGCCAGTGCATGCAGAGAGATATACCGGGAGATAATTATTTGTGAAAACAAAACTGTTGAAAATCTTGCCGCACTTTGCGTTGTGTTCGACTTCGAGTTCGACTGAAGGTCGACTGAAGGTATGTATATCTTAAATTAATTTTTTATTCTTTTCAAATTTGAATGTATTTAAAGAGGTACACTAGCTTCAGCAAAATGGTGATAGATCAATAAAATTTGGTGAATATATTCTTTAGTATTATTCATGTAGATACAAATTTTTTCAGATTTCTTGGTTGTGCCGTTTTCTTACAAATAATTCACAAGCGTTTATTCTTATACCCGGAATATATACCTATATCTATAAAAACGCTACGCTTATACACGTGAACTTCAATGTTCAATTACTCGATAACGGCATAATGAAAAAATCTGAAAAAAATTGTATTGACATATATAATACTAAAGAATATATTCACCAAATTTTATTGATCTATCACCATTTTGAAATTTTACCATGGTTTAGCATGGCAACATTGTATGAAGCTGGTGTACCTCGTTAAATTGACGAATAACAAACCGAAGCGATCATTAGACACCGTCTAATTTAATGAGAAAATAAGAAACGTCTTTTCGTGTAAAAATCCGAAAGAATGTGCACGTTCTCACAAATTATTATTACTATCATTTTTAAGAATTCTTTACAAAACATCTTTCTCCCTCTTTCTCCTATACATTTTTTTATTTTCCCCCTTCTCGTTTCACATTTCACGTTTCTTATTTTCTCATTTCTCGTTTCCTCTTTCTTATTCAAGTATTCAAGCCATTACGCGCGGGTGAAAGACAATACCAAAGAAATTGGTGTTCTTTGTAATTGGTACGAAATCGTACAAAAATCACCAAATTTGGTTCCTGTATCGATGGATGTACATGGTTTTATTAGTATTAAGCAATATTGTTTGACTATTTCGTCGCCTTGTATGGCCGAAACGGGTCTTTATATTGACATGGCTCTGTATGAAAAAATTAAACATTTCTTTTAATATCTATATCTGTGTCTTTTTTAAACCCTTTTTCAATTTAAAAAATTTTTAATTCAAATTTGAGTCTCAAGATTAGTCAATAATAAAAAAAGAGAAATTTAACCATTTTCGAGCTTTTTTCTCCCTCCAATGATTTCAGCAATCGCTTGAAACTGAGTTGATGAATTCAAATGAAATCAACTGAAATTACGTGAAATCACACGACTTTAAAAATAGCTCGAATCATTTATGAAATCACAAAAATCATATGAAATCGACTTCACACGGAAATCTCTTCCGCACCTCACTTAATAGTGAATAGCCCCTCGGCTACCATGATTCAGACAACACTGGCTAATCGTCGGCCGGGTGTAGTTGGCTATCGCTTGTAGCTCCAGAGTTCGGCCGATGCCTTGACCGTAAAACAGCAGTTTGTTTGTATTTCCGTTCGAGCTTCGCCTCAACAGCACAATGTAGCGCGCAATGTTGGTAGCATCGACATTTTACAATAAGGTTAAGTTTCGATGTTTTGTAGTATTTCGGTGTGAAAACAATTTTGATAATTGCTGGGATTAATTAAAAATCAATGAGAGTAATAATACTGAATATTTAAATTGAGAAAACGAGTGAACAGTTCGGTAGAACGTTTCGGGTCTGACTTTGACAAAACGTGTATTTTTTTCAATTCTTAAATAAATATATGCCGTCACCCTGCTTAATTAAAAGCTAGACAACAAAGAACAAAATTGAAAAAAAAAGAAATAATAATCAATGAATTTGAAAAATGCTCTTTAAATCATATATGAATCTCTTGAAGTGTGCTTCTAATGCTTGAAAATTACAACGTTTTACTTCGCGCCCATTTAAATTTGCCCGCGTTCAAGTCACTGACAGAAAAATTCTTTTGATATTAATTTACCGCGTCTATTTGATATTTGTTCACTTGAATTAACTAGATTTTTCGTGGAATCAAATTTTTCCTATTGCATTCCATTATTGGAATGATTTGTTTTCAATATATTCATTTATTCAAATCAAAATATGTTTAATATCGTCCAATACCTGAATATTTTATTTAATCCTCATAAATCTGTGATTCGGTTTCATCTGTTCATAAAACATTTAGTTGAATCCACAAAATCTATTTTATTTCTCGATTATCTATTTTATTTGTTTTTAATTTTAGCTAAATATAATTTTTGCAGAGTCAACCATTTTTCTATTTGATTGAGCTAATGGCCTGTCAAAGGGGTGTGTGGGTAAAGAGGATGAAGAGAGAGGAATTGTGTTTATATATATATATATATATATATATATATATATATATATATATATATATATATATATATATATATATATAGGTTGTGTTTGAAAAATATATAGCGCGTCATTCGACAGAACTCTCTAATTATCACAATGATACTAATTAATTGATATACTTTATGTGATACAACAAATAATTATAGGAATTCATTTGGTCGCTTATGCCATATCTGCGACTCAGATGTTGCAAGCACTCGGTAGCATAGGGGCAGCGTACCTAGCTATGAATAGGTAGGTTCCAGGTTCGATTCACATGTAGGTCAAATATTTTCTTCGGTTAAAACCATCTCAAAAGGCTAGGGAATGACGAATTACGATCCAAAATCGTTGTCGTAAAACTCTCAATTAAGTGCTTCATTTCATTTTGAATTTATGAAATATTTTATGCCTATAGTATTTGATTTGAAGATTTTTTGTCAGTGTAGGGCCCACGCTGCAATCGACGTAGGGCCGATGCCGAAATCAACGTAGGCCCGACGTTGCAATCGACGAAGGGCCGACGTTGCAATCGACGAAGGGCCAACATCGATTAAATACTGTGACGCAACGTTTGGGAGGATCGTCGGGCCGACGTTATCATTTGGACGTTTATTAGACCCCAAAACGACGTTGGCAAACAGAGTCGGCCCGACGTCCTAACGCCGGCAAGCGTCGTTGCGCCAACGTAGGCGCGACTTTAAAATCCTACCTGGGAATCTATAAAGGGGTGAGCAGGGGGTATAATAGGTTGTATCGGAAGAAATATTTTTTTGATCGGATTTTCTTGAAACTTAGCATAAATACTCTACAGCACAAATAATGAAACCCGTATTTCAGCATTTCCGAAAATTGAACCCCTAAGGGATTTATAAACGAAAAGTCCAAGGAATGGTTGTGTCTTTTGTGACGATATCAATCCTAACGGGCACACGCCGTAAGGGCACACGCTGCTCGATGGTCGCTCCGAATAGATGTAAGGGGGCGTACGCAAATTACGTAACGCAATTTGGGGGTAGGGTGGGGGTCCGGTCAGGCGTTAGGGTCCTACGTACGGGGGGGGGCAAGGTTTGCGTTACGTCACGATTTCAGAACAGCCAGCAATAGCGAAATTTCTGCATGTTCAAGTTTTGAATTCAAAACTCGCCCCCAATTTTACCGCGGAAAGTTAACAGCTTTCCATACGAAATGTCAATCAAGGGGAAATGACACTGTGCAAAATTTGACACAAACATTTCCTACTTTCCCCAAGCAAAATTTTAAACGAACTTTTTTTGTTGGTTTTTGATAATTCTTGAAAGTACACATATTTAAAAATATTTTGCCATCGTTTTGAGTCAAAAGTTCAAAAGTTGATGGAGTTACAGTTACTTTAGTGAGAATAGGTAGCAAAAAGTGCAGGGTCTTATTATTTTGTGAAATACAATGAAAATGAAAAACCGTCATATATCGCCCGGGACTGGATACTTTAATGTAAGTATCAATATTTTATAAAAAAACGTAACTATATCAAGAAAAACAGAACAAAAAATTTGAACGGGTTTTTCTCGAAACAACTTTTTTCGACCTTGTCCCAGCGAATACTCAAGAACTTATAAACCGATTTTCAATTTTTTTGAAATTGAAAAAAACCAACGAATGTTGAAAATCGATAAAATGGTACACTCTGTAACATCAATATTGAATTTTCCGAAGAAAATGGCTTGCGATAAAAAAGCTTCTTTTATTTTTCAAACATTTAGAGTTATGTTTTAGGCAATAAGGTTAAAAAGATTTATACCAAATTTCATTAGAATCGGTCTGGTCATCTCAGCCCCAAAAGGCAATACCACAAAGTGGTAGGAGAGAATGGGACTGGACGTTACAGGAAAAAAAGTTACAGCAGAAATTTCCGATCATGAAGTGAAGCTACAATAATGTCGTAAAGAGAGGCAAGGTGCGAAATAAATACAGATTTGTAAACTTTTTGATATTTAGTCATTTTGGTATATACCTGCCGCTAATAATAGAGGTAGGCATATGATGAAATTACAGGACTAAAATCGTATCATGATATTCATTGACGTGTTCTTTATAGGCTTGGACCAAGATTTTATAGCTAAGATCACCTAAAAAAGTATCGTAAAATGTTAAGTGGTCAATTTTGGTGATGGGGCTAAAAGTTACAAATATCGGGGGTAGGCAGTGACAAGCCACAACCTGCCCTTATCTAGTATATTCAGTGAAGTACGCCTTAGCTGATGAGCAAAACAAAGTAGATAAAGCCAAAAGCCCTTCAAAGAAACCAAAAGATAAGAAGAAAGGCGGATAAAAGGAAGATTTCGATCGATTCTGAAGAAGAGGAAGATGAGAAATATTTTTGTCTCGTCTGTTGTGGTCCGTTCGATCAAAGTCGCACTGTTGATGAAGGGGTCCAGTGCACTGATTACAAAAAATGTTCCCACGTGAAATGTCCCATTGCAGCAACACCACGATTAGAGTATGCGTTAATTGCAAAAGTAATTATTCCGATGAAGATTCCGTGGTTTAGTTTCTTTTTAGTTGATTTTTTTTGTTGTTTTCAAGATTATTAAAATTCTATTGTGTGCTGAAGTTAACATTTTCTATGTTTTCGTTAGTGAGCTAGGCATCTGAAGACTATTGAATGCCTACAATTATTTTTATTGAAAAAACAAGTATTCTGATGATTATTCCCAAAATAAAAAACTGATTAGTAAGTCGGTCTATTTCTTGTCACATCTTACACCTTATAGTGTAACAGCTAACCCCGGGTGCGGGGCAAAAAGTTACACTGTCATCTTTATTCCAAACGTTAATTTCTGACAGTTGCGTCAAAACTTATATTTAAATTAGGCACATGTATTGACAGGTTATTAAGGCGGTCCTCTAGTTTCTCGGGTCGAAAAAATCGATTTTTTTTCTTCATAAATCACATCTACAACATGTGTAGAAAATGTGTGATAAAGGATTTTTCGATATTCGAAGTGGTTCACAAGTTACGGCCCTGGAACGGAGCAGGGATACGGAGCAGGTATACTTTCAAACGCGTTTTTCTCGATACACCATTTTTCGAAACGGTGACCACGATATTTCAGAAACTACTGCACCGATCTTGTTCAAATTTATACAGCATCTTTAATATGTTATAAGCCAGCGATTGAACTAGGATTATCATGATTGCTTCGATAGTTTTTTTTGTACGAGCGAAAAACTTAAGAAAAAATGAGTAAAAAATAGAATGTAATTTTCAAAAGTGTATAAAAAAGTCAATTTTTGTAATTTAGAATTCACTCTAGTTCAATCGCTAGTCTTAAATATGAAGATTAAAATGACGTTTGGTTTTTTGATTTCAGATAAGCAGAACAGCCGCAATCTTGGTCACCGTCAAGCACCTCTTTTACTTGATGTCTTCCTGTCGGCCACTATAACTTTTATTCTATTGTATATTTTGACTTCAAAAAATTTGTAAAGCTTATTTAAATGTTAATAAAGATTATGCAAAAACAATAAGATTGATTATTTCGATGCTTTGCCCGTAAAAAATTATTGAAAAAGCCGTAAAAAAACAGCCGAGAAACTAGAGGACCACGTTAATTCCTTTATATGAAGAATATCTGATTATTCCAGAGTTGACATGTAGTAGGTGAATTTGATAAAAATGTCGCAACCAGCCTCCGTTTCCCCTATTGGGCTAAATGAAACTCTCCAAGTTCTCCAAAAAGCAACTCTCGTACGAACGCTAGACATTTTTCTATGTTGCAACGTAACTTTTTCTCATGCTACATAGTACTAACAAGGAAAGGTTGCGAGGTCGATCTCTCCGATTTCGATGAAATTTGGCATGCTTGTAGAATGGGTAGAAATAGGTGACACGTATTTTTTTATATTTGCGGAACCCGATTTTTAGGGGGTGAAACGGACCCTCGAAAATAGGGCTGTTTTTCGTTTTTCGTCGATAACGTTATCGTCCCCATCTCCATTATATAGTACACGAGAAAATAAACGTTGTTGCAATTTGAAATTTTTTCATATCTCGTACCGTTAAAACGTTATCGACAAAAAACGAAAAGCACCCCAATTTTCGAGGGTGCGTTTCAACCCTTGAAAGTCGGATTCCGCAGATATAAAAAAATACGTATCGCCTATTTTTACCCATTCTGCAAGCATGCGAAGTTTAATAGAAATCGGAGAGATCGGCCTCGTAACCTTCCCTTGTAAGTCTAGTAATTCTAGAACCCGCGTTTGCATGAAATCGAATTCAAGTTACTGTATTCAATAGATTTAAAAAATGCATTCAATACATTGATCATAGCGATAAAAAACCCTTGGTTCGAAGTCGGCATACATTTTACCATCCTATTAAAAAAGTCGTGCAGAACAGTCGTTTATTCAGTGCTCTCTAGTATAAAAATCCACGAATGGATGATTTTCGATATACTATAGTGATGAAATGACTATGTGCTGCTACGAGAATGCGCCAGACCATATTATTTTGAAAAAATTCCACATCCATCCTCCTAACAATAACATATTGTTATGGCCCACGTTGCCATGAGAACATAGCAATTTGTCGCATAAAATTCTCTCTGTGTACACTTTCGGAACTATGTCATTCGTTTCCTCAAACAAACAAAAAATTGCAGTGCACGGACCTTTGCGGACATGGCGAAAAACTTAGTAAGAGAGCTTTTGATACTTTGTACAAGGAAAACTTCACAAGAAAAACCAAGTCAAACTTTTTTTGGTGTGATTTCGAAACTAGAAAATTCAAGCTTGTAAATTTATCCCTTGGTGCAGACAATTCAATAAATACATATTTGATGAAAATACATTGTTGATTTCAATGCATAAGAGATATATCTGAATAAAAACCAATCCTTATTTGCATGCAGTGTGTCAGAAATTCAAATATATTGTTACTTTGAATGAATAAATATTGCATTTTAATGACTAGTATTTAGATTTGTAACTAGCAAATTTACCATATTTTCTCAGAAAATTCATACTTATCCGCGTTGTTAACAATCCTGAATGGTGAAAAATTATAAAAAAAATTTTATATTCCTACCATCTCGGTATAAAGATTCGAGACGATCCCTTGCATGGGTATCACGAAAGTGTAATTCCTACGTCTATCGGTATACACTTGACGGATCCCAAGCGGCAATGTGCTAGTTCGCGGTTCGTCGATACGATTCGCGGACTCGGTCATGTGCTCGCTCGCAGTACAAATGGCTTACAGGAGCACTTTCGGCTACGAGGCGAACTACTACATCTATAAATTTGCTCTACTTAAGGGGAGGGTAGGGGTTTCAGCGTGAAAAAAATACTTTTTGCAAGTTTTTTTCATCTATGTGGATAGAGTAAATTTCTTGAAATCTTTTGTACATTGTTAAGTGTCATTTCAAGAACATTCCGTGAAATTTGTACGCACAAATATCCACAAACAAGCCGGTGACAAAGCTTTTCCAAGAACGCCTTTGGAAAAACACGATTTGCGGTGTTCACTGTATCTCAGGTAGAAATGATGTGAAATGAAGTACCATTAAAATTTAGTCAAAGTATCATCAAATCCTCCCTCCAATGGTCTTTGATAATTTTCTTTTAATTTCTAAATGTTTGGTGGTCATGTAAAGTGAAAAGTGCTATTTTTCACGAAAAATTCCGCCATTTTGGGGGTGGAAAACCCCCTCAATGTAAAAAAATCTCAAACTAACCGTTGGGGGGAGGTATTTTATATGTAGAAAGTGTGTACCAAGTTTGAAATAAATCGGTCATATAGTTTTCAAATGGCAGTGAACACGGACTTTGAAAAAGTGGTTTCGAGAAAAACGCGTTTGAAGTTTAGAGAAGTCAGAGCTACAGTGTTACAGGAGCGGGACTAAATAGTCAATAACTTCGAGAGTTTTGCTCTGATTGACTTGACATTTTGGGATTATATTCTTGAAATGTTTAACGGAGACTTTGTCCTTGGAGTGCCATATTTCAGGTGTTTACATTTTATTTTTTTTAAAGGAAGCGAGTAGAGCTTTTTGAGTGCGGTTTTTTTCTTGCTTTTATTCATGATATACAGAACGTTAACAAATTTTTTTTAGAAAAAAAAACCAAAATGGCGTCCGCTGCAGCTCCGCGAAAACAGGTCCTCAAATCGCAGGAGGTAAACGGCTGACATCACTGCCCCCTCTTTGTTGATCTGAAACACAAATTCAAAGCATATTATCAATCTGTGACCCTTTGGTCATGGAATGACGGATGGGTTTTTCGTTTAGTACAAATTTCGGAAAATGGCGGCAATTTAAAAAAAATCGAATTTTCGCGTTTTTTTTTCGCATAAAAAGATAAATAATAAATGCAAAAATGTATCTATCGAAAAAACGATCCGTCATTCCGTGAAAACATATTTTCTGAGTATGCTCTCCAAATTTCAGGTCGATATGTTAATTACAGCGGTCAGGAGAATGTCAGCCATTTTTAAAAACGTGTCTCGAGAAAAACGCGTTTAAAGTTTTGTAATGTGTTTACACAAATGTGTTTATAATTACCGCTAATCGGCAATGCCTGGTCCATAGAGGCATCCCTCCTCTTCTTCTAGCTGCTCATGTTGAGCTCAAATTGATTTTTTGAAAATTTCAAGGACAAAGTCTCCCTTAACTATACGAAGACAGAAAAAATCGAGTTTTCAAAAGTGCAAACCCCTACCCTCCCCTTAATTCAATAATGAAGGTGTAGTCGAAAATCTAGTGTTCGCGAAAGCGAGAAAAAAATCGCAGCTGGGCAATATGTACTTCGCCGAACGTGAATGCAACTAAATATTCAAAGGATTTTCCCCCCTGACGGAAAAATTCACTTCACCGGTCTGCATCGTTTTTGTCATACACGATTGAATGAAAACTCTCGTTCGTTGCGAACTTTCACTCACGGCCGGCATATTACAGATACTCACGCCTCGCGTTTCTCTACTTGAAACAGAGCGAAATGCATTGAACTCGTTCATCTTCCAATATAAAACTCGAAACTCGTTGAACTTCAAATATTACTGAAAAAGTCCACTAAAAATTCGCCCATTGTGCGAAACGAATTTGACAAACAACTTTTTCCTTCCAGAGGCTCTAATATTTTTGTACCATTATAAAAATGACGACCACGTCAGGGAGTTTTGACAATTAAAAATGAAGGAAACAGACTTGATGACCCGTATACGAATATTAGGTACGGATTACTCGTTGAAAATTTGCCATTCAACGCGAATTACCAGAGTTTAAAAGTTTTTGATATCTCTCCTCAATACGGTCGCATTTTAGTTCCTGCGGAGGCCTTTTATTTTAAACTTGCGGAGATTTGCCTCCTTGACTGATCTCGAGGACCGTCAAGTTTTCAAGCCTGAAGAAAAGACCTCTTGACCTTTTCAAGAGTAAAATTCATCGATGAAACTTCCGCGGAAACTTGTGAATTATGAAATATTGAAAGAAACACCGCGAGAAGAATTTTCCGAGCCATCTCAAAGAAGGCACATTTAAGGCTAGCGGCTGATGGATTAAAATTATAATGAAGTAAGAAATCAGGTTTAAAAGTTACGCAAGGCTAAACAAATTTGTTACGTATATGCACGCTGTTACAAATATCAATATACTTGTTCGTACACTCTCCTTCCTCGATTCCAGAGCCAAGGGGCTTATATTTGTTCGAAACGAAAAAAAAGCAGTCGAGAGGGTCTATTTATCCAGTACAGAGACAGGCTGTAGAGTAGAACATAATTAAAAGGTCGTCACTGCGTCCAAAGGTAATTTAAAGCCCGTGAAAATTGCAAGAAGCCCGCAGGCTAATGGCGAAGCACGTTTTATACGTGTGTAACTATATGTGCCTTTTGTACTATGTACAGAAATTACACGTTAGAACTTTTGATATATCTATACACATGCATCAAGCTTTTTCACCGGTTATCCTTCGTATCTTGAATGCACATGTTGCAGCCCCCCCTCCCCCCTCTGTGCCTGTCCCACGGACAATATCGTGGACGAGGATACACGTGTAAATGTGCGATTCATACCAATCCTTTGACCAGCGAAGTGGCGTTGAAATTTCTATCGCGTTCACCCCTTTTCCCGCCGCGCTGAGCCAGTTTCGGTTTGGTTGAAAGAATTTTTTACTGCCACTTTTTCGTATCAAAGTGCGTCAAATGTTGCGAACAGTGGAAAAATTGAATTCAGGGGCTTGAAAGAAAATTAATAAATGTGCGGTGAATGAGTTTGAAGGATTGAAGACTCCATTGTTTTCGGGATGAAAGTAACATTTGCAAAAATTATTATAAAACGGCAATAGGTATGAAAAGTAAAGGGTTCGCTTATGAATGAGTAATAATTTCGTATGTGGTGTCTGAAAAATAACAATTTCAAAGAGGGCATATTTGGAAAATGGAAAATTCACTTACTTTGGCAACCGAAGAAAAAAAAATAGTATCGGCCTCGTTTGCATTTTGCCGAGGAAGTTCCCTCTGTGAAAAAGCCGAAATTAAAAACCCGACTGGCTCATAAAGGACCTTTTACGAGCGGCTTAAAATCATCAAGCGTAAGTACACAAGTTTCTTATCTCTCTTTTTCATTGCTCACTTCACAAGCACAGCGACAATGTTGGGAGAAAATCTTACGGTAGTTAAGAGTTTTTATATTGAATCCTCGTGCGAAATATTCGTGCGGACCCGTTCATAAAAAAGTAGTGCGAATAAGTTTCAAACTTCAATGAATATTACAACGTCGGCATAAATCCCTCCCGCGTCAATAAACGTTATTGCGTGTTTTTTTTAACTCCGAGAGATTATTCTTCTCTATTAAAAAAAAATTATTTTCCTCTCAATTTATCTCGCCAAAGTGCACGATGCCGGGGTGGAAAAAAATTACTCGCTATGAAGTTACGTTTCGTCGTCGACAGATCCACCGATGAAAAACAAAACCGAGGGAGCAAGCATCAAGTTTTTGCCAGTGTGATACTATGTGTGAAGTGAGTTTTTTTTTACGAAATTAGAACAAGATATCGCCTAGAGTAACGAAATTAGCGTGTACGCGTCGTAACCAGTTTTAGTGAACTTCGCGGAAAAAAGTCCTTAATCTTTTTGAGCGGACGAGAAACTAAATTTATCCGTATACAGGGTGATTCAGATATGGGATAATTCTAGCCAAAATTATTATACCTCCTCGATGAGCTAAAAATCTGCACTTTATCGTAATCAACTTTTTTCCTCATTATTCAAGAGACAAATACTTTTTTCAAGTAAATACACCGTGAATATTTGCGAAATAAAAAAATTATCGCTAGAGAAAATTTGAGCGACCATGCGAAAGTTCGTGGCACAGGGAAAACAGTCAAAGTGAAATTAATCAATTACATCAGCCACGGTGAGTGTAAAAAAAGGTCCGCATCGTCCCAGTTCCGGATCACTCTGCCCATTATATATATGTATACAGGGTGTCCCTTTTATCTCTGCCACCGGAAATAACTCGATAATTATCGACGTCACAAAAAAATGTTCCAGACAAAAGTTGCACGGTGTGAAGGGGGCCATCAAATGCTACCAATTTTTTTTATGTCGTTGGAGGCGTTGACGCCCAGTAAGGTCGTCTCCACTTTTTAAAATGGAATGGTACATTTTTTTCAACCATCTTGTGGAGCACCTCAAGCCACAAAAAAAAACATTCGGAGGTGAAAGCCCTTCAAGGTCATTCAAGGTCAGTGTTGATAATACGAATCTAAATAGGCGACCTTGAATGACCTTGAACGACTTTGACCCCTGCTTTTTATGCGGCTTGAGGTGCTCCACAAGATGGTTGAAAAAAATATACCATGTCATTAAAAAAAGTGGAGTCAGCGACTCCACCGAAAAAAAAATTGGTCGCATTTGTTGGCCCCCTTTATACCGCACAACTTTTGCCTCGAACATTTTTTGTGACATCGATAATTACCAAGTTATTTCGGGTGGCAGAGATAAGAGGGACACCCTGTATATATATACGTTGCGTATCAGTATGTAATGGAGAGAAAATCTAGCACGAAAAAGGGTTTTAACTACATCCATGTCATAATGAATTTTCTTTGGCAACATTTCCCATATATTCCTATAATACGATATTTCTCATACGCTAGCTCATCCTTGTAACGTAGTTTGCCAAGAGTCTGATGAGAAGAACCCACTTATGTAGGTGTATGAAAGCATCGTTCTACAATGCACATACCACATTCTCCCAACGATACCAAATGTGTCAACACACACGTGCACGCACAATTCCCGACCCGCCCTCCCCACCCACACACACACACGTATATAAAAATGCATCATACACGTGTGGAGTCCCTGAGAGTGCTTTTGCATGCGGCGTTAATGCATTTATAATCATGTGCGCGAAAATTTAAACCGTACAGCCAGATAACTCTTTCGATTTCTTCTTTCAAAGAGAAGCGCACAAGTGAAGTGCCATTTTGCGTGTAATTAAATCATTTTTTTTCGTCAGCGTTTAGTCCACGGGAACGAAAATCAAGAGATATTTGTGATGATGTATTGAATTACATGTGAAAATGAATAGAATTTGGGCGAGACGGTCGATAAACAAAAGAAGGGGAGGTGAAAAAAAAATTAAACGGATGATATT